>OX637352.1:4461521-4734463 GCA_951799405.1 Agapetus fuscipes | reverse complement strand
TCGCAAAAAAATATCAGTAGCTAAAAGAAGAAGGTGTTTTTGGTGCCTAATCTAAAGGTGTTGAATTGAAGCATTCGAGATGTGTCTCTACCGAAAAATGCTTCGGATCTCTTGGCGTGATCGAGTCACCAATGAAGAAGTCCTCAACGAATGCGCACTACAAAGGAGCTCCTGCCTACCATTAAGCAGAGAAAGCTAATGTACTTCGGTCACATTATGAGAAATGAGAAGTACCGTCTCCTTCATCTTATCATTCAGGGTGAGATTGATGGGACAAGATCTCAGGGACGCCGAAGGACATCGTGGCTGAAAAACCTGCGACAGTGGTTCGGCAGAAGCACCAAGTCCCTGTTTCGAGCCGCAGCATCTAAAGTCAAACAGCCATGATGATCGCCGATCTGCGATAGAAGTGGCACAAAAAGAAGAATAAGGTGTCAAACTGTATAGTGTCTTGTCCTGTAAAATATGTATGTACTTCTTACGACACACAGTTTGGCAAGCACTGTAAACAGACAGTTCTATTGTTGGTATTTTTGTCAAGGTCATCGCCATTTCATCTACTCGTTAATAATAGATAGGTACCTATATCTACGACATGCGGCGTGTTGCTTGTAGCGATTTTTTGTTCTGGCAAACATCCAAGGCGCCATTTCCACCTGTAGATGAGTGACCTATGATCTCTACATTAGATTAGATAAGATCTTGATCTTGTTCGAGTGGGACGGATCGAGTGGGAAAAAAATCAAATAAAAATTTATCCGCCATAATCAGAGCAGGGGTAAAGTGTGCTGGCGAAGTCAGACTTTAAACTAGAATGCTGTAATCGTGCGTAGCACGAGTAGGCAGGCTAGTCTACTATAATAATAATATTAGGATGACTTATTTGGTGAGCGCCCTGTGCGAGCTTGGTCGTCACTATAGAAAACGCCAATTCTCAAGCAAGAGCCAGTTCGCTCCCCCAGTTCTTGTTTACCGTAAACGCCAATCTTGTCAAATATGACTTTTCCATGCTACACAATCTGAGCTAAGAAAAACCGTAAAACTCGATAATGTGAGAGTTCTTTTATATATTTTTTAAATAAATTTCTTGTTTTTATAAGACACATTGGTCCAGTACACATGCAAACATTGCTCATGTAAAATTTTCTCAATGGCGTTTACGATAAACAAGAACTAAGGCAGCGAGTTGCTGAAAGACTAAATGGACCTTTGGTGACCAGTCTTTGGTAAAACTGTGAGCTATTTTGAATGTTTATAAAATCAATTTCCAGTTTTCGTAAGACACATTGGTCCAGTACACATACAAACAGTGCTAACTTGAAATTACCTGTGTTGGAGATAAACAAACAAGCACTAAGGCGACGAACCATCGACTTATGAATTTATGATATCTGTGGACTAAAAAATATTTTAACGAAAATATACATTATATATCTGTTTCAACCTACTTACGAAAATGGTCATTAGTAAGATAGAAAATAAATAACTTCACTGTTGCATTTCCATGTGTACAAAAAAACTTGGGCGAATGTAAAAATGTTCCTAGAAAGTTGATACTATTGCAATAATAATGGCTGCCGAGCTAGTCAGAACACAGCTAGAACTAGAACTGACAGATAACAAGCGTTATAAATATTGCGAACGCTAAAATTGTCGAACTTTAAAAAAATAAAGCAGTATTTTAAAACATTCTGGCATGGGTTGATATAATTGGGTGTCGAAACACAAATGGATTTAATATTTTTAAGGGTTTGGTCGTTTACACAGTGAAAGTCCATTGTATATTAATCAAATTAACAAATTTTCAATTCGCTTTTTACAATTTTATTTCTGTCTTTGGATTTATTTCGTATGACTACGGCACTGCAATGTTTGACAGGACTGAGATAAATATGGGCTATAAGTACTTTAGTTTCTGCTCCTCTATGTTTTTACTCAATGGGACAATGTATCAACACCGTAAGTGAGTTTTTGTTCCTCTATAGTCTATACTATAGCTCAATGGATGAATCACGGTGTCAAAGATGTATAAAAACTGATAAAAAATACTGTTCACGCTTCGGTTAATCAAAATAAATGTGAATCAGTCATTTGCATGTTGAATAATTTAGGTGATTCTGTGTATTTGTGACTAAAATATAGTGAAAGAAATTGGTAATTATGATCAACACAAGAAAGACTGGTCCGTAGTCTAGTGGTTAACACTTCTGACTCGTAAATGGAAGGTTGTGAAAATCGGAAAATGTATGGAGTAGGAAGGGTAAAATAAAAAATAAACAGCGCTGGCAGCTGTTGATGAAGGAGGCCAAGACTCACCTTGAGTTTTGAAAGATAGAAACAAAACGCTGTTAAGCTGTACATGTAGTGCAACGTTTTACCGCGTTATATCCTAAGTATTTGGAGTGCGGAACATGTTTATTTTCACAGGTAAGGTAAGGGAGCCGACCTTACGCTGATCATTTCGTTTGAAGTGGGCGTTTCCCTGCTCATGAGAGGGCTGAGTAAACCTAAGTAGTATTTTATTCTGTGCTTGAAAGAAACACTGAAACGGGAAATCATTTCTGACACCCTTAATGGGGATCGAACCCAAGCTCTCAGCATGGAATACAAGCATTCTACCAACTGAGCTATCGAATTTATTATGGAGAAGAAGATTAAGTGGATACTAAATGGGAATTGTGAAGGCTGGGTGTCCTTGGCCGGTCGTTAGATTAAAATATGGGAACGCATTTGCATCCACGTGTTTAATTTATTGTGTCTACTCCCTTCTAGAGACATATTATTACACTAACACTACTTAACAACCACACAACATCCTACATATTCGCAACTGTTTATTGACATTGTGAAAATTCATTTTAAATTACTAAATCAAAAATGAAAAGAAAGTTCTTTTTCGCCAGTTAACTTTAATATCTCAATCACTTTCGGAGTTTTAGAGAGGAATTCAATTCACCAACCTATTTTGTCTCGCCAGAAACAGGTATTTACATATTATCAATTTGTAATTAATTATTGTATATCTGAATGAATTATTGATCAGTATTTTTTTTTTTTTTAAGGAATCCTGTGCGGGAGGCTCCCCAATTCTTGAGAGTCTTGGGGGTCTATGTCACCCTGGAAGGGTGCCGCAGAGGTGTTGCTTGAGTTCTTGGTTCTGTCGTGAGGCGCTGCAAGGAAGTGGTGATTGATGTTGGTTTTGAATAAAACCGGATTAAATTGGGAAGGGAACACAGATACTGGTAGATCATTCCATAAGCGGGCAGTTTGGCAAAGGAATGAGTCATGAAAACGCCAAGTTCTCATAGTTTTGAGATTGACTGCAAAGGGATGAATGAGAGTCGTACTACGAGTTTCCCTTTCTGAAATGAGAGGGGGAGGGATTAATGAATGGAGCTCATTAGAACAAGCTCCGTGGTAATATCGATAAAAAAGACTGAGCATTCCAACCTTTCTTCTGTGCTGGAGCGGCTGCAGATCGGATGTCAGAGAAGGATCATTGATCAACCTCACTGCCCTCCTTTGCACAGAATCAAGTTGGTCACTCAACTTCTTGGACATACCACACCAGAGATGGCTGCCATATTCGATAATGGGGCGGATTTGGGATTTATACAGAGTCAATAATTGGGCTGAAGTAAAAAACCTACGAGCTCTGTATAATATGCCGAGTCGCCGGAAAGCGGAAGTTGTGCGAGACTCAATAGCATCATGGTATTTTAACTCTGATGACAGAGAAACACCAATTAAACATAAATTATCGAATAGCATCTGTTTATTGCCGATAAAAAACGAGGCAGGCGGGGTTCGAATCGGTGCTAGTGTCGATAATGAAAATTCGAGTGCCAACGTCTTATCCCTCGACCATTCCATCTAAAGTCAATTCGGGAAGAAAAACTTTGTGTATATTTTTAATTTGTTAATTTATTGCTACTTTCGTGCATCATTAATTTTTCACTATATTATATGTGTAGCTTAGTTGCGTTTTAATGACTCGGGTCAGGTAGTGTTGTTCTTTTTACGATTGAGTTAACTAAAAAACATATTGTTATGTAAATATAAATATTGAAATAAGTATGGATAGTTATAGTTATAAGAATCCTCAAAAGTATTGGTAGGTAAGATCGATAATTATGTATAAGTGTAGAATTCTCTAGGCTAAGTAGGTATTTGTTATAATTATAGGAATACTGTATTGCATTGGTAGGTAGGATTTTGGTTGTGTCTAGGTAGTACGTGAAACATCGAGAAGTAATAATTACTCTGGAACCTTCTGGCGACTTTAGTTCTGGATCATACTGCTCTGAAGAGTATAAAGGTGCGAATGGCCTGCAGAGCGGGCCAGTATCATAGAGACTTACAAACACATCGAAGTCATCTGATCAGTGAACCAAAACCAAGTGGAATAATCGAGAAAGTAGTGTGAAAATAAATTTTGTAACTGTGTAAAATAAATAACTATTGAAGAAGACCTGTGTATTTTTAATTTGAAGACAATTGAACCCTAATTTCGTAACAATATACAAAATTTGCAGAAAGTGATATACAGATGAAATTAAAACATATGATTTTAAAGGTAAGAATACCTATGTTTTGTATGACTACACCACTGCTGTGTTTGTTTGACAAGACTGGTGAAAAGTGTGCCCTATAGAATGCATATTCTTTAATCTAAGTTTTAAGTTTAAGTTTAAATTTTTGTTAAAAGAAAAGACGCAAAAGCAAGTTGCTTATAAATTCTAGAACATTATATGGAACATAATTCTGGACATAACATAATGACTATTTTACCGCATTGAGAAAGTCATCAAATTGGACCATAGTTTTTTTATTATTGTGTGTGATTAAAAAAAAAAAAAAAAAAAAAAAAATCTTGAAAAATATTACAAAAGAACGTTCCAGATTCATCGAGAAAAAGTTTTTGAATAACTATCCTTTGTTTACAAGTGTGTGAATGTACATTAAGTACCTACCTGTGTGTTTGAAAGACTTGAGACGAAATAAATAATTATGTACTATCAGACATTATTATGTTAAAAATATTGGTGAATTAAAAATAAACATTAAAAGACAGTACCTACCAATCAGTGTAATCAGAAAAAAAAATATTATTTTTGCTAAAGTACGTATTCAAAACAGCTATATATATAAAACTCAAAACTTGTATTAAATAAATTTGAAAATATTTTTGTTTTGACGTAAATTTTGAAAAAAAAATGGCAACTAAAGTGAACGTCAAGGACCTCAAAGTCACTGAGCTTAAAAATGAGCTTCTGGAGAGGGACCTGGAGACCTCAGGAGGAAAGGCAGCCTTACAAGCACGCCTCATAGAGGCCTTGGAACAATCAGGCGAAGACCCGGCATATTTTGTCATGGCGTCTGGAGGGGACCGCGCCTTGGACGAGCTAAATATCAGCATCACAAAGTCCATGAAGGAGGAGCTAACCAGCAACCTGACAGGACTGAAGACTGAGATGGCTGACAACGCCAAGACCCTGAAGGAGGACCTGACCGGGCTGGAGGAGAAGATGGCTGACAACGCCAAGACCCTGCAGGAGAACCTGACGGACCTGAAAGTGGAGATGGCTGAAAACGCCAAGGCCCTGCAGGAAGACCTCGCCAACATGAAAGAGAAGATGAACGAGAATCTCACAACCCTGAAGGGAGAAATGGAGGAGAAGATGACAGCCCTGAAGGGGGAAATGGAGACTCGGATGTCAAATCTGGAGGTACATCTGCGTGCCGAGCTGGCCGACAAGGGCCAGATGGAGTCCACCAGAATATCCCCCAAAGGCCTTCACGACGAGACCGACCAGGGATGCTCAACTCCAACCAGGGTCACTAGAGGGGATGACGACCCTTCGCTGTCGAAGCACAACCTTCCGACCTTCGACGGGAAGACGTCGTGGGAGGAGTATTTGACCCTCTTTGAGACGGCTGCCATGATGGGAGCCTGGAGCCAGCAGAAGAAGGCTTCGGTTCTCAGCCTGTCGCTCCGAGGAGACGCTCTCAGGGTTCTGCAGGCCATACCCCTGGACAACCGTGGTGACTTTGGGCAGCTGAAGCAGCGCTTGGATATGCGCTATGGCCACAAGTGCCTGGAGCAGCTGTACAAGTCGCAGCTGAACACAAGGGTGCAGAAGCCCAACGAGAGCCTCCAGGAGTTTGAGATGGACATCGTCCACCTAGTACGAGACGCTTACCCGACATTCCCTGATGACATCTGCGAGAGCTTGGCAGTGGACAAGTTCCTGAACGGATTGAGAGAATGGGAGACGCAGCAAGCAGTGAAGCTGGCTCTTCCGAAGACGTTGAACGAGGCGCTAAGCCGAGCTCTCGAATTTGAGGCTGTCAAACAGTCCATCAGGGGCCACGCCAGGGTTTGTGCAATCAAGGCAGAGGAGGTCAAACTACCTACAACCGAGGAAATAATAGAAAAAGTGCTGCAGCAACTTGAGCCAACGAGACAGAAGGCGCACTGCTGGACGTGTGGCCAGCAAGGACACCTGAGCGCGAGGTGCCCAAAGTCTCAAGGACCGGAGAAATTGGAAGACGACCGCAAGGATGTAGAGACCACCATGGAGATGAACAAACGGCTGAGGAAACAGCTCCAGGATGCCGAGAGAAAGGTCAAAGTCATGGAGACGGAGAACAGGCAGCTGACGAAGAACTTGGCAAGCAGTGAAAGGGTCCGGCGAACAGCGGAGGCCGAGAGGGACGAGTTGCACGAGACTGTGCTGAGCCTGGAGAGACAGAACAAGGGGCTTAAGACTAAGCTCCAGCAGCTGGAAGCTGGGCAGGGGCCCAGGACGAAGGACACCATCGCCAACCTGGAGTCCAAGAACAGCAACACCAAGGAGGCGGGAGCTCGAATGAAGGATAACCACCGGCCAACTCAAAGAGCAAAGTGGTCAAACAATGACCAGCCCGCCCAGAGAGTACAAAAATGCGTCGCATCCAAAGAAGCGCCCCTGTTTGAGACGTTCTGGAGCAAGGTGCAAGAGGGACAGAAGATTCGCCATGGGGTGACCACAGAAGTCCACAAGGACTTATTTGAGGTCACTGGGGACCACACACTGGCATGCAGTGTACCGGAAGATCTAGATATGTCTAGAGGAATTGCACGGGTCTTCCGATACAAATTCGGAGAACCGCAATCCTCGAGCAGCCCGCAAGGAAGAGCTCTGAGACTACCGAAGGGGCGTCAACAAGCATACTGCCTGGTTGTCCCGGATTCCAGCAACCTGGAAGAGGACTACAAGGCATTGTGGGACGGCCTTGTTGAGCTGCGTGACTACATGTTGGAGGATCAGCAGGCGCGTCTGGCAATACCGAAGATGGGTGGCGGCCGCGCTAATCGAGACTGGCGGATAATCCGGAGTATGATTGAAGCAGTGTTCTCGGGAGTCGGCATCAGCGTCATGGTATGCTGCGAGCAAGCGCAGCCGAGAGCCAGTGTGGAGAAATCCGTGGACTGCCACTTCTTCCTGACCACAGGGTGTCGACGTGGATCAGCATGCCCCTACCTACACAGAGTCAAGACTGTTCCGGGACGAAACAGTCTAGGTGGGGGGTAGTGTTATGTAAATATAAATATTGAAATAAGTATGGATAGTTATAGTTATAAGAATCCTCAAAAGTATTGGTAGGTAAGATCGATAATTATGTATAAGTGTAGAATTCTCTAGGCTAAGTAGGTATTTGTTATAATTATAGGAATACTGTATTGCATTGGTAGGTAGGATTTTGGTTGTGTCTAGGTAGTACGTGAAACATCGAGAAGTAATAATTACTCTGGAACCTTCTGGCGACTTTAGTTCTGGATCATACTGCTCTGAAGAGTATAAAGGTGCGAATGGCCTGCAGAGCGGGCCAGTATCATAGAGACTTACAAACACATCGAAGTCATCTGATCAGTGAACCAAAACCAAGTGGAATAATCGAGAAAGTAGTGTGAAAATAAATTTTGTAACTGTGTAAAATAAATAACTATTGAAGAAGACCTGTGTATTTTTAATTTGAAGACAATTGAACCCTAATTTCGTAACAATATACAAAATTTGCAGAAAGTGCGACAAATATTGCAAATTTGCTATTTATTTCCTTAGTAGAATATAGATCCCTATGGCAACAAATAAGTATGTTTTCAGTGCAATTTATACTCGAGTGCTTAATATAATATTTTATTTATTTACTTACAAGTGCACATTGATAAATTTATCCATTAACTGTGGACTAGAAACTACCTGTGGACTAGAAACTATATTAACGAAAATTTACACTATATTCGTTTCAACTTACTTACTCCCAAATCGACCTTAGTTAGAAAGAGAGCACAGATCTTCACAGTCTTATTTCGTTGTACTAAAAAAACCGCGGTAGAAACAACGGAAGTTTTCCAGAAAGTTGGTAGCTTTGAAGCTCAGGCCTGCGCGAACGTTCTGCGCACGCGTTATAATTTTTTTGATGGTAAATTTGTCAATTATTAAACATAAAAGACATTATGGTATTTATAATTATTGGGTCTCGAAATAAAAAATACAGATAAAATTAAAACATATGATTTTAAAGGTAAGAATACCTATGTTTTGTATGACTACACCACTGCTGTGTTTGTTTGACAAGACTGGTGAAAAGTGTGCCCTATAGAATGCATATTCTTTAATCTAAGTTGCAAAGATATATTAACATTTAAAGCTCATATCAAATGCATGCCCACAAACAAACACGTGCTGCAAACGCTTACAAATGCTGAATGTGTACTTACAAATAAAATCCATACCTTAAATGAACATATAAGACTTACAACTTTTGCCGACCTTCCCTGACACAGGGGTGACGTTGGCAGAGTGAACCATCTTTTATAGTATGGGTGGTCAGCCTCATACTAACCTATAAGTCAAGGAATACAAATAATAAATAACATTTAAGTAAATAAAAACAACAAAACCTTGAAAAGAAATCTATAAAAAAAAGTCAATGCTTTTCAATACAAATAAATTGCACAGAATCTGCACTCGACTTTCTTGCAAAAATTAACCCACTGTATGACGTATGTAAAGCTATAATCATCTACTAGCTTATGCAGTTTCAATGAAAATATAATATATCGATAATAAATCAATTTTATTCCACGGCGGTGTGTACCTGCATACCCGTGCGAGTATGGAAATAGCCATATAAATTCTTAAGTGAATAAAAAATATTTGGATGATTTATTTGGTGAGCGCCGTTTTGTGTGAATCACACCTCAAGAGTCCTCTGCGAGGTTGGTCTTCTCTGGAAAAAGCGCCAATTACACAAGAAAGATCCTCGACTCATAGGTTGGTATGAAGCTGATTTCTGTACTGTACTGTACTGTATCCTGCCACCGTTTCATTAGGGGTGGCCGGTACCTCCGCAGATGCGCCTCCACTTTTTGCTGTCATCACCTTTTTCATACATACTCTTCTCTTATTCTCACTCTGCAGGATCCATTCTTTCGCAATCTCACCTATTTGGTCTAACCATTCTTTCCTCAGCCTTCCCCTTCCACGCTTTCCTCTGACATTTCCTTTGTACACTTTCTTCATTAGTTGTTCATCATCCATTCTTTCAAGATGTCTGAACCATCTCATCGTACTTTTTTGTACTTTCATTCTCATATTCTCTTTTATACCACACTCGTTCATCACTCAAGCATTACGTACTCTATCACTCAGTGTCTTTCCAGCCATTGCTCTCAGGTAAGCCATTTCAACCGTACTTACATACTTTACTCAGCTCACATTCATTAAGCCTCACTTCCACCAACCAATATGCCATTGTGGACCGCCGATCTCATATTCTTCGTAAGTTTCCTATTCCTTGTAATGCTTCCAATCGTTTCCATTACACTTCTTCCTCTACTAGCGCGCTTTTCCAATTATTTCGTCAATTTCGCATTCAACTCAAACTTGCTTCCCAGATAATCAAATTCTTTCACGACTTCCACTCTTTTTTCATTCAGTCTTATCTCAATTTTCTCGCATTTCTCAGTCCTCCTAAAGTGTAAAAAATAATTCACTTTGTTAATGTCACCCCTGTTTCAAGGAAGGTCGGCAAGAGTTGCAGGTTTTATGTTCATTTGAGATTTGGTTTTAATTTGTAAGTACAAATTCAGCATTCGTAAGCGCGAACTTACACGTACCTGTTTGTGGGCATGCATTTCATATTAGTTTTGAATGTTTATATTTCATTGGAACTTATATTCTAGATTATTATAGATGGTCATTGAACCCTTCTGTATGCAAACTAGGACTTTGTATGGTGGGTAAACTTTTTAGTTATATTTTGAAAAAGTAACGACTGATTATTATTGGTATTTATAAAATTTTAAGAATGGCAGCCTTTTATCTATTTGTAACCCTTTGACTACCAAGAAAATTGCTAATACATTTTGTATGGAAAATTTTCACTTTGTATGGCGGCTATACTTTTGATTCTCTTTTTGGAAAAAATAATGATGGCAATATATAGGTTATTATTATTGTTTTACATTTGCCTTCTATTATTTTTTTATTAACCCTCTAACTGCCGAGAATTTTTCCATTATTTTTTTCTTTTATATGGCAACTCCCTAAACCGAGATTACGATGAAGAAATTATTATAATTATTAGATAGCACTATTATATAAATGGATTCACAAAAAAATTAAGAAAAATCGTCGGAGCCGTTTTTGAGAAAATCGCATTTTAAATTTTCAGCTCTTAGGAAGCCATCTTGAATTTTCAAAAAAGTAAAAAAAAAATGATTACGAATTAAAGTAGTAAGCTTGTTCTTTCTAAAAAATTTAAAACAAATTTAAATATCTTGCATTTTAATAGGTTTTTGTAATATTTTCGATTTAAAATTTCAGGTCGTGTAAACGGTGCTTTATATTTATTTTTTCAAAAAAAAAATTTTGTAAATTTGTAGAAATTTATGTTGTCCATAATATTGTAGAACATTATATTTTGGTTGACCCCTTAACTTTCGAGAAAATCACAATCGTTTGTTTTTTTCATATGGCAGCCCATAGGCACAGATTAGTAATAGTGTTGTTATAACTAATTTATTAAGTTAAAAATTAATTAGTGGCGACTCTAAAAATTTAAGAAAAATTCTTGGAGCCGTTTTTGAGAAAAGTGCTATTTTATGTTTTTTTTGTATGGCAGCCATCTTGAATTTTCAAGTTGGTGTAATGCCATGTTATTCATACTTAATACATGTCCAAAAAAGTTGATATAGCCAAAATTTGGTATCTCTAGGTCTTATACTTTGGAAAGTGACACACACACATACATACATACATACATACATACATACATACATACATACAGACGGACGTTTTTGAAAGATAGTGTTTTTTGGCATGTCCTGCACCAGGACAACTCATTTCCGTGAAAACCTCGAAATTTTTTTTTCACACCAAATCATAACTTTCTTTTATAGCCTTCGGCTATAGCAAGAAAGTAAAAATGTAACATAAATGAATAAGCCAATATTACAAATCAACATTGTAGATTAGCATCAAATTCGCTGCCTTAGTTCTTGTTTACCGTATACGCCATTGAGAAAAAATTACATGAGCAATGTTTGCATGTGTACTGGACCAATGTGTCTTATAAAAACAATAACTTTATTTTAAAAATATTTAAAAGAACTCTCACATTATCGAGTTTTACGGTTTTTCTTAGCTCAGATTGTGTAGAATTTGATTCATAAGACAACTGCATGAAAAAGTCATATTTGACAAGATTGGCGTACACGGTAAACAAGAACTGGGGAAGCGCAATACCGTAAGCTAGTTTCGACTCTTCTTTATTATACCTTTATGGTTTTATCTATGTAATTGAAGTTTAAAAGATAAAATGTTGATTAGTTAGTACTTGGTATTGATTTTTAAATGAAGCAAAAATCTATGTGGAATGCAACAATGACAGCTGATTTGATAAAGCGAAAACATTCCGATATTAATAGTGATATTAGTAGGTACCTTACTCTGTGGTGATATATACATATAAATATACATATATATTTTTTTTAAGAAATCCTGTGAGGGAGACTCCCTAGATTCTAAAGACTCTAGGGGTCTATAACACTTGTTGTAGTGCCACAGAGGTGTACGAGCTTGGTCGTCGCTACAAAGCGCCAATACTCAAGCAAGA
The DNA here is from genome assembly GCA_951799405.1 of Agapetus fuscipes. NCBI lineage: Eukaryota > Metazoa > Arthropoda > Insecta > Trichoptera > Glossosomatidae > Agapetus > Agapetus fuscipes. Next base: position 4,722,295 of record OX637352.1, on the reverse strand, counting down.
CCCAGTTGCTGTAAGGCTGGATGGACCTTTGGTGACCGGTCATTGGTAAAGGTTTATGAATTTTTCAACCCAGCGAAGAGCACATTCGAAATATAAATGGTATATTTTTGTGCTCCGCCGGGATCCGAATCCACAACCTTCCATTTACGAGTCCGAAGTGTTGCCACTACGGACTACGGACCGGTCCAAGATGCCAACGACACGTGGTGTACCTGAGCGGTTACCCATCCAAGCACTGACCACGCCCAATGTTGCTTAACTTCGGTGATCTATGGGAACCGGTGCTTTCAACATGGCTAACGTCGTTGACAATATATCATAAATCAGGCTTATTTATTTTTAATTGCTCATGATAAGAGAGCGCCTTTTTTGTGTGTGTCACACCTCAAGGGCCCTCTCCGATCACAGATAAGACTTTTTGAAAAGGTGCGTATTGAGAGCTCCGCGAAATATACCCATAGATTTGGAGTTCTTCACTCCGGGTGGCAGTCTGTTCCACTCCTCCGGACCCGCAACACGAAAAGCACGGTCTCCAACGTATGTACGGATCTGACGGTGCGGCTGAACCAAATTGATTGCACCATCGCCCGCGGATCTGAGTGTCTGCCTCCTCACACCCATCTCAACAGGCGAAATCATGTCAGTCAGATAAGGTGGAGCCACGCCATTGATGGCTTTATATATACCATGAGACAAACACGGTAGACCACCCTCTCCGGGAAACGAAGCCAGTGTAGTTTTTTTAACAGCGGAATGATGTGAGCGAATTTGGATATCCCGAATATGAGCCTTGCTGCTAAATTCAACACAGATTGAAAGCGGTTGAAATGCTTCTTTGGCTGACCACTATAAAGCGTTGAGCAATAATCAATCCGAGACATCACAAACGCACCCACCAGGGTCTTAACCGCATCTGACGGAAGACACTTTCTAATCGCCTTTATTTGGCGAAGTGAATTTTTTTTTTTTTTTAAAATATATCAGTACCTTACTCTGTGGTGATATCTACATTATTCGGAAATCTAAAGTCTAAGTTACAAAGACGCATAAATATAATTGAAAATCATATTGAATGCATGCCCACAGCCCACAGGCAAACGATGATGATGAGTTTATGATTTCTTTATGGCGCTGTTTCATGATGTAGTCACTTCAGGGCGCTTGTGCAAATACGCAACTAAGCTACCCATATAGTGTAACTTCTTGCCGCGTTATCCCCGAAGGGGTCGCATGTGGCGAGTTGAACCTAATTATTTTTACAGGTAAGGGGGCCGGCCTTACGCCAACCACTTCAGATGAAGTGGGGGGTTCCCAGCTCCCGAGAGGGCTGGTACTCATTTCTTGTAAAGGCTGATTAAGCCTTGCCGGTATTTTATTTTGGGGTTTGAAATAAACACCGAAACGGGAAATCATTTCTGACACCCTCGGCGGGATTCGAACCCGAGATCACGGCATGAAATGCAAGCACTCTACCAACTGACATTTCGACCAGACTGTGCAAATAATAATGTATAATCTATAATCTAAGTTGCAAGGATATATTCATTCAAAGCTCTCAGATGTATGCCCACAAACAAACACGTGTAGTTTGCGCTTACAAAATTGCTGATTGTGTACCTACTTACAAATAAAATCCAAACCTCAAATGAATCCAGAAATTTGTTTGTCCTCAGTGCATTCCGGAATTTTCCATGGTCCATCTAGCTCTCTCACATGATGAGGCAGGTGGTTACAGACCAGAGGACCAGCGACTGCAAAAGCACGCTCCCCAAACATTGTTTCTACTCGTCTTAACGGTTCTTCAATTCGTGGTTTAGCTCCGGTTTCTGCCGAACATAGCGGCTTTTTTTGCCGAAAGTGACAGGCGTGATTAGATCAGCGAGGTCTTCGACACGTGTAAGATCACGCATACAAATCTAAATCTAAATCTAAGCTGCAAAGATATGTATCATTTGAGATTCATATTAAATGCATTCCCACAAGCAGACACGCATAATTTCGCGCTTACACATGCCGCATGTGGGCCTACAATATAAAAAACCCAATCTCAAATGAACATAAGCCCTGCAACTCTTGCCGACCTTTCCTGAAGCAGGGGTGACATTGGCAAAGTGAACCATTTTTTACAGTATGGGTGGTCAGCCGCATACCAACCTATCAGTCAAGGAATAATACAAATTGATACAAATGCTGCATGTAAATTTACAAAATAAAAAAACCCAAATCTCAAATGAACATAAGACCTGCATCTATTGCCTACCTTTTCTGAAACAAAGGTGACATTGGTAAAAGAGATCCAAGTTTTTGCAGCATGGGGATCAGCTTTATACCAACCTATTAGTCAAGGAACTCGTACATTTAATCAATAATCTAAGTTGCAAAGGTTAATTAACGGATAGGATTCATATTCAATGCATTCGCACGAGCAGACACGTCTAAGTTCACTCTTAGGTACCTACCTACACATGTCGCATGTGAGCTTACAACACACAAAAAAACAAAATCTCAACTGAACATAAGATCTGCATTTCTATGTTCCCGACCTTCTTCGAAGCAAGGGTGGTATTGGCAAAAGAGAAAACAAGTTTTTGAAGCATGGTGGTTAGCCTCATGCCAACCTATTAGTCAAGGAACTCTAAAGAGAGATAATGATATGTACATGGAAAGACACTGAATGATAGAGTACGTAATGATTGGGTGATGAGCGAGTGTGGTATAAAAGAGAATATGAGAATGAAAGTACAAAAAAGTACGATGAGATGGTTCGGACATCTCGAAAGAATGGATGATGAACGACTAACGAAGAAAGTGTACAAAAGAAATGTCAGAGGAAAGCGCGGAAGGGGAAGGCCGAGGAAAGAATGGTTAGACCAAATAGGTGAGATTGCGAAAGAATGGAACCTGCAGAGTGAGAATAAGAGAAGAGTATGTATGAAAAAGGTGATGAATATTGAGGAAATGAAAGTGGTTTGTAAGGACAGAAAAAAGTGGAGGCGCATCTGCGGAGGTACCGGCCACCCCTAGTGGAACGGCAGTACAGTACAGTACAGTACAGTACAGTACAGTACAGTACAGTACAGTACAGTACAGTACAGTACAGTACAGTACAGTACAGTACAGTACAGTACAGTACAGTACAGTACAGTACAGTACAGTACAGTACAGTACAGTACAGTACAGTACAGTACAGTACAGTACAGTACAGTACAGTACAGTACAGTACAGTACAGTACAGTACAGTACAGTACAGTACAGTACAGTACAGTACAGTACAGTACAGTACAGTACAGTACAGTACAGTACAGTACAGTACAGTACAGTACAGTACAGTACAGTACAGTACAGTACAGTACAGTACAGTACAGTACAGTACAGTACAGTACAGTACAGTACAGTACAGTACAGTACAGTACAGTACAGTACAGTACAGTACAGTACAGTACAGTACAGTACAGTACAGTACAGTACAGTACAGTACAGTACAGTACAGTACAGTACAGTACAGTACAGTACAGTACAGTACAGTACAGTACAGTACAGTACAGTACAGTACAGTACAGTACAGTACAGTACAGTACAGTACAGTACAGTACAGTACAGTACAGTACAGTACAGTACAGTACAGTACAGTACAGTACAGTACAGTACAGTACAGTACAGTACAGTACAGTACAGTACAGTACAGTACAGTACAGTACAGTACAGTACAGTACAGTACAGTACATGTATTTCACAGAATAATGCCCGGATTAACTCTTCTGGGGGCCTTGGTGCGGGGAAAAACTCGGGGCCCCCTATATGCCCCCTCCCTCTCCCTGAAAATTACCCCCCTTCACCCCTATTTTGTTCATAACACCAGAGATGCACTTACGAAAAAAAAAATATTTTCTTCACAATATTTTTGAGCCTTTAGGGGCCCCTTGGTCACTTATGCCTCATAAGACTTGAGCTCCAAATATATGTTGGTTGTAATGCATTTAAAGTATTTTTACAAAGTTTGTTATCGGGGGCCCCTTGGTCACAAATGCTCGCAAAGACTTGGACAATGAAAAAAAAGCAGTTTTTTTGACACACTGGTGGCCCCCTGGGCGTGGGGGCCCTGGTCCGGTCGCACCGCTCGAACCGCCCTTAATCCGGGCCTTGACAGAATGGCTTTGCATTGAGTCAGTAGTGATGACTTGTGAATGGAAATCATGTGATACGAGTATGTACGATAAGTAATTATTTATAAATATTTATCATTCTATGATTATTATGAAAAATTATGAAAATGATGACGTCATGTTATGAAAATCGTAAGCGTAGGAATAATATAAATCCAAGTATATAAATATGTATATTTGTAAATGTACTTAATTTTTGTGAATAAAATATTTTTGTTCCAAAAGAAACAAGGGTATCTTCATAGTTTAATTTTAAAGAGAAATAACTCAAAAATTGAGAAAATCGAGATTTTGTAATAAAACGCAAGAACAATGCGATAAAAATAGATAGAATGCGACAGCCGTTCAATTTGGACGAATATGACCGAGATAAAACATCGGTCGCCTTTTTCATCCCATACAAGTTGTACTGGTTGTCTGAACTTCAAACGTGATTTCCCAACATTCTTATTTTTTGAGTTATTGCTCTTTATTATTACATAATACTGATTTTTGTTTTACGAACAACAACAGCAAAGCAACAACATATATGATTACATAGAAATATAGTAATAATATTAGAATGATTTATTTGGTGAGCGCTGTTTTTGTGTGTATCACACCTCAAGAGCTCTCTGCGAGCTTGTTCTTCGCTGTAGAAAGCGCCAATTCTCAAGCAAGACCCAGTTGTTGTAAGGTTGGATGGACCTTTCAGTGACCGGTCTTTGGTAAAGGTTTATGAATTTTTCAACTCAGCGAAGAGCACATTCGAAATATAAATGGTATATTTTTGTGCTCCGCCGGGATCCGAATCCACAACCTTCCATTTAGGTACGAGTCCGAAGTGCTGCCACTGGACTACGGACCGAGAAAGGATGTAGTTTACAAAATTTAAGGTCAATTAAAGTTTTTCAATTAAAAAGTATGCATAAACAGCAACAAGAGTAAAGAGATCGTAAACAAAAATAAAAAAATAATATCAACAAATCAATTTCACAAAATCAAAAATTTGCGGTGTTTATCATAGACAAAAATATTATTTTATTGATTGAAGAGACATTCACTTTGTTATCATTCATCTTAAAAGATAAAAAATAACTTTGTTTTTGATTACGGCCAGTACTTAGGTACATTAAAATATGACTTTTCATTTATTTTACCCGTAGGTTCTCTAAAAAAACGGTTCACTTTGGCAATGCCACGCCCGTATTTCAAGAATGGCACAGTTGCAGAGTTGATGTTCATATAGGATATGTGTTTATATCGTTTGTACTCATGCACCATGTCGTCATCTTATGATGATGATGATGATGGATGATTTCTTTCCTGTGGCGCCATTTAATGGTCCAGGACCATCTCAAGGGCGCCATGGCTTCTGGAGAAAAGTAGTGTCTTCAGTTCCTTTCTGAAGGTGGTGGTAAAAGTGTAAAGCTTAGTGCTTGTTTGTATTATGTCCATCAGAGGTAATTTCACATGAACAATGTTTGAATATGTACTGGACTAATGTGTATTATGAATGCTGGAAATTTGTTTTAAAAATATGTACAACAACTCTCACATCATCGTGTTTCACCTTTTTTTCTAAGCTCAGATTGTGTAGAATGTGATTCTTCAGAAAATTTAATTGAAAGGTCATCTTTGAATCAAATGGTAGATAAGCCAAGCAAGCACGGAGGGAGCGAGGGTTCGAACACCCTGTCACATGAGGTGTGACATGACATTTGCCATCTGCTGGGCCGAGAATCGTACGCTCCTATTGTTTATATCTGGCTAGCCAAGCCATCCTCACGCAGGATCCACCCAATGAGGATCCTGTATTCAAATCGATATTGGCGTCACCCAAGAGTGGATAAATATACCCCACCCCACGATAGAAGGAAGGCCACAGTTGAACCTTTACCATCTTGCCTTCAGCATCTTCTGTCCGTAGATTATTTGTCCAATGTTCTCGAAAAGCAAAAATATATTTACTAGTAACAGTGAAACCCGTGTGCATGTGTGAGTGAACATTCGAGTTGAGTGGTGGAATGGGAACACGCGACCGGTCCGTAGTCCGTAGTGGTAACACTTCGGACTCGTAAATGGAAGGTTGTGGATTCGGATCCCGGCGGAGCACAAAAAAATACCATTTAAATTTTCAAATTTGCTCTTCGCTGGGTTGAAAAATTCATAAGCCTTTACCAATGACCGGTCACCAAAGGTCCATCCAGCCTCACAGTAATTGGGTCTTGCTTGAGTATTGGCGCTTTGTAGCGACGACCAAGCTCGTACACCTCTGCGGCACTACAACAAGTGTCATAGACCCCTAGAGTCTATAGAATCTAGGGAGTCTCCCGCACAGGATTTCTTAAAAAAAAAAAAAAAACATCTTTTTTCTTCAATTAAAACTCCCTCGACAAGTCCAGTTATAACAAAGCCAAACAAGCACTAGGGGGGCGATGTGTAAGCGAAAACTTACACGTGTAGTTCAGGATCGGTCCGTAGTTTAGTGGTAACACTTTGGACTCTGAATTGAAGGTTGTGGGCTCGAATCCCGGCGGAGCACAAAAAATATCCCATTTATATTTTCAAATTTGCTCTTCGCTGGGTTGAAAAATTCATAAACCTTTACCAATGACCGGTCACCAAAGGTCCATCCTGCCTTACAGCAACTGGGTTTTGCTTGAGAATTGGCGCTTTGTGGCGACGACGACCAAGCTCGTAAAGACGACTATTCAATCGGTAGAATGCTTGCATTCCATGCCGAGAGCAAGGGTTCGATTTCAAGGTTTACTCAGCCTTCACAAGAAATGAGTACCAGCCCCCCGGGAGCTGGGAAACGCCCACTTCAACTGAAAGCGGTTGGTGCGAGGCCGGCTCCCTTACCCGTAAAAATAAATAGGTCCCGAATCGCCACATGCGAGAAGTTACACTATATGTGTAGCTTAGTTGCGTTGCGTTGCGTTGCGTCTACTTTTTTTTTAAGTATGGGTAGTGGTCTGAATTTAATATGATAACTAATATTCAAAGAAGAAGAAGACGATTCTGACGTCTAATATCATTTTGTCTAACTAAAAATATAAAAGAGGAAGAAGACTTGTCTGACGTCTTATGTCATTTTTTTTAGTTGTAACACTCTCTCTTGTGTTCTGGCTGCCCTACTGTCTACATGTGTTCGACCCATCGAACCCACCGAAAACATCGAGTTCGATTTCTGCGAGTTGTAATCCTCTCCAGTTTTGGCCAGGATTCCTCTCTTCCCTACCATCCTTTCTTATTTCTACATCCGAACTATTTTTAGACCAGGTAGGCTGCCTCATACCTTCCAATAAGTAAATAAATAGCAATATATTTTTGAGATTAGATTATGGGAATGGGAATGCAGAAACTGGGCAAGATAAAATTGCACAAACAGCTCTGTGATCTCATTAAGCCGCATACAGTGTTCTAGATTTTCTATTAATTACCCATTTTATGAATCATTGTTGAGCGCTCGCAACAGCTGTGCGCAACCTTTTTGTAACTTTCTAATGTAAAAAATGGTTCACTTTGCCAATGTCACCCCTGTGTCAGGGAAGATCGGCAAAAGTTGTAGGGCTTGTGTTCATTTGAGGTTTGGATTTTATTTGTAAGTACACATTCAGCATTTGTAAACGCGAACTACACGTGTTTGTTTGTGGGCATACATCTGAGAGCTTTGAATGAATATATCCTTGCAACTTACTACGATTATTTGGGTGTAAGGTGGTACAATGCACTTTTTTCCAGGTATAAGCATGATAAGCACGCAGATCCTAAGGCCATTAAGTACATGATCAGCAAATATTTGAAGGAGGTGTAAATAGTTGAGTGTTTATATTTATTTGGTTTTTTGTATATTATTCTTATCATTATTATTTTTGTTATTTTTTTCATATATCTATGTGTATTATATGTATAATTCCTATTTCTGTATTTTCTATTTAAACATGTTACCTCTTTATGTTATTTTATTTTATTTTTTGTATTCCTGTTTTAGAATGACTGAATGGTGTATATATTGTTTTTTTTTACGATTTTTATCTTTTAAGTGATTAATTTTAAGTTAAGATAAGTTGGAATCCTCCCCAAAACACAAGCTATGCTTACTTTGGGGAGTATTTATTGTAATTAGATTTTTTAAATTTATTTTTATTGTAATATTTTGTACATATTGATTAAAACAATAAAGACCTTATGAATTATGAATTATGAACTTAGATTATAGATTACAGATAATCTAATCTAAGTTGCAAAGATATGTTACATTGGGGATTCACATTATATGCATTCTCACAAGCAGACATGTACAAGTTCGTGCTTGCACATGCCGCACGTGAACCTACAACATAAAAACCCAAATCTCAAATGGACATTCATACCTCTGCGAAAACTCTCTGATTAAAATAAATCATCCATCATCATCATCATGACGAATGTTTTGTAAATTGTTGTTTATCACTGACGTCTGTTGACGGCTAATTTAGAGATTTGTATTTTTTATTATGGAAGATAAGATAGCGAAATATTCTCACAAAAATAATCAGAAATGAGTCAGCGCTTAATATAACACCGGTAGTAGTGGAAGAAGCTACGGACATGTAGCGCGTGGAACCTATTTATTTTTACAGGTACGGTAAACAATAACTAAGGCAACAACATACCAAACGGTTCTTATGCTACATGTTCTCTTTATTAACTTTATTCGGATTTTGTATTCATCATTATCTGGTAAAGGCAGTGCCTTGTTGTGCCAGCCATATCTGTTGGTTACTATCCTCTTGTAAAGGCAGTGCCTCGTTGTGTAAGCCATCTGTAATTGTTGGTGGCCATCCCTTTGTAAAGGCAGTGCCTTGTTGTGCCAGTCATATGCCTCTGTTAGTTACCATCCTCTTGTAAAGGCAATGCCTTGTTGTGCCAGCCATCTGTCTCTGTTAGTTGCCATCCTCTTGTAAAGGCAGTGCCTTGTTGTGCCAGCCATTTGTCTCTGTTAGTTGCCATCTTCTTGTAAAGGCAGTGCCTTGTTCTGCCAGTCATATGCCTCTGTTAGTTGCCATCCTCTTGTAAAGGCAGTGCCTAGTTGTGCCAGCCATATGCCTATGTAAGTTGTCATTCTCTTGTAAAGGCAGTGCCTTGTTCTGCCAGTCATATGCCTATGTTAGTTGCCATTCTCTTGTAAATTGCCATTCTCTTGCAGTGCCTTGTTCTGCCAGCCATCTGCCTCTGTTGGTAGCCATTCTCTTGAGCATTTAATATGAGTCTTAATTGTTAACATATCTTTGCAGCTGAGATTATTATAGATGCGATTTTTTACTTCTTGTTACACTTGATAACTTTTTCTTATATGGCGACGATATGTACCGACCAGTGGCGGCTCCAGCTAAGGTGCATCGGTGCATTGCACCTCCTGTAAGAATGCCACGACCCATCACTTACAATTTTGTTCCCCATAAAAATTCCTCTGTGTCAAGTACTATTTTACATTTATCATTATTTTACATATTATACAGCTCTACGAACATGTAAAGACTACGAGTTGCTAGGTATTTAAATGTATAATATTATCGCGTGCATATGTGGCAATGCCCCATACTTCCTTCTATGAAGTACATACATTTATTGAAAAAACAGCTCAAACGGTGAATACTGAGGTGCCTGTACATTTTTAGATAGCAGCTCCGGCACTGCACGCTTTTCCTAGGTAAGTGACATGACATGAACGGAGAAGAATTGTGACAAAACTTTTTTTTTTATTCTACCAAAGGAACTCTTATGTTCAGAGCATATCCAACTCTTTGTTTAAAAGACTTCAATATTCGTCATTTAAAACAAAACTATAAAGTATTTCCTGATACTTAACTATTGCGTTTACAAAAAAAATAATGAAAACTGAAACGCTCACAACAGATGCTGCTTTAGTATTAATAAAAATCTTCGCATAAAGTATGTTTGTGTTTTACCATAAAGCTCTATACTTAAAATATAATTCAAATACAATGCTTTATTGTTAGCCAGGATACAAATTGTTTATTTTAAGATCAAGTTAAGCCCGACAAAAACTCATTACTTTTTAATTTATCGACGTTTTTATTATTTGCTTGAGGATTCCATTCCTAGTGAAAAATATTCAGTCGTGGTCAACAAGTGTTTTTTCGAGCATTTTAAGCAAAATAATACAAATGGATAAACTGTGTTTTAACTGATATGAAACCAACCATCTCTACGCTAGTGGCGGTCAGCGTCAGTCAGCGTCTTTACTCTGTTCTGTGATTGCATATTTATTTTTATATTCTCAGCATTCCCTACTTTCTTCGTGAGTTCTCTTATTTTTTTCAGTCTGCAGATTTCAATAATTTCAAATGTTGCTTATTTAATCAATTTATTAATTTGTCAGTCTTGCTCTTCCACGCTTTCCTTGGGGATCATCTTTGTGCACTATTTTTATCAGTCGTGAATCGTCCATTATTTGTAGATGCTCAACTAAACTCTTTGCCCAGCTATACGCCCAATTGTACTCTTTTGTACCATCACTCATATTCTCCACTATAACGTACTTTAAAATATCTCTTTAAACTAATCATCCATACTTTAAAGTATGGATGATTAGTTTTGTCAAAGGTTGCAAATCTCTGAACTTGCTAATCTTGCAGAACAATACATTCTTGTTATTTTTAAGAATGTAAGTACAAGATGATGTCACAGATCTTTCCTCCTCCTGCTCCATAATCTTAATTTAATTTAAATTCAGTTAAGTTGGATTTTTCTCCGGAGGCAGACCTTAGTCCCTTTAATATATTTTCGTATTTTAAGTGACGATATTGAATTTCTTATGTAAATTTATAATTAACACTCATTTGTGAGGTAGATAAAATAAACAAATATTCATGTAAAAGCTGTGAGGTAGATTAATTATTAAATGGTGTTGGTGTGAAGGAAAAGGTTTTATGTGAAGTGTTTTTAAGTGCTATGTTTTGCTGTGTTGTTATGAAGTGAATTAATTTGGATTTACCGACGGCGATCATCCCCGTTAAAGGAAGCTCTTTTACACAATGTAAGTCATCGATTATAATATTCGTGCTAACATTTCAGCGAACATTTTCAAGGCCGGTCAGCGTGAAGTGTATGGTACATTGGGGGGAGTGGGGGAAGAGGTGTAGGCCATAATTATATTGAAAATTTCTGCCACCCAAAAATGTAAAGAAAAAAAGAAAAAAAGTAAATGCAGAAATTATGAACTGCCAACATTTCTAATGACGAGCCGCCTCTGGTACCGACTGTCTGTCGTCTGTCGATATTATTTTATACTGTCAGTGATAAAATTATATCGACCGGATATCTCGCGGTTGATATATTATTTTAAATTAATATTGTAATCAAGTTTTTAAAAAATCGTCACGTAGGCTCAACGCGGGCAGTTGAACTTATTAAGCGAAAACATCCTGGGTTGAGATTTCACTGACTGTCACTTTCGCGAATATCGCGTGGAAGGGAGAAGGATTTATGCAAAGTATGCATGTGTGAGGGAGGTAGATAGCAAAAAGGTAAGAGTTCACGAATGGTTTATTGATTACGTGTGTACGAGTCTTGTAGAAAAGAAAAACAATAGATGGCAGATTGCATCGATAGTGAGGGTCGGCAGCAGTGCTATGACAAGTTGGCACAACAACCGTGTCAAAAAACAAAAAATGTTTTGGTCAGTAACATTGACAATTTTTAATGAAAAAGGCATTATTTTTAAACATTTTAAATATTATAGCGCATTAAAAGAATAATATTTAAAATGTTTAAAAATAATGCCTTTTTCATTAAAAATTGTCAATGTTACAGACCAAAACATTTATAACGCGTAGACACAGCGTTCACACATGCCTGAATTATAATGCTGCCAACTTTCTGCAAAGATTTCGTAGTTTCACCGAAGTTTTTTTTGCTTACAACGAATAGGAATTGTGAAGATCTTTGCTCTCTTTCTAATTAAGAACGATTCGGAGAAGTTGAAACGGAAATAGTGTATATTTTCGTCAAAATATTTTTTAGTCAACATATGTTTTGAATCAAGGGTATGTTATCAAATGGATAGAGATTGTTGAATCGTCCTCCAGTGCTTGTTTGGCTTACGTACCATTTGATTAAAATATGAACTTTCAATGAAATTGTCATAATAATCACATTCTACACAATCTGAGCTAAGAAAAAAACGTTCAACACAATAATGTGGGAGTTGGTTTAAATATTTTTAAAATCAATTTCCAGTTTATAAGGCACATGAGTCCACTACACATGCAAACATTGCTCATGTGAAATTACCTCTGATGGACATTAGACCAACAAGCACTAATGGGACGAAATGATAATATTGTTGAATCACAATAATATTGTTATGATTTTACTGGCTTCTCTTTTAATTCAGCTGCAATTATTTATTTTAACAGAATTTATTCTACACGGTTCGGTTCACGGTTTACAATAATTGATAATTTCTGCGTATATTGGTCTTCATGGCAAAATGCTTGGAGCGACTAATCGCTCTCCGCGCCATTACAGTCCCTATATATTGTAACGAAATACACTGGTAGATGCTTATTGGTGTACGTGTGTTTTGAGAGAATGTTCTGGCCCAGACGATTGTAGTTGTAAGGTGTGTATGTAGGTAGGAAATGGACTCTTCAAGAAATAAATATGTCCAGAATCGTCTAAACAAGTGTGGTGGTGGATCTTTCTAGGGCCTGCTGGAATGGCCCCTAGGTTCCGCTATAAGAAGGGTGACAATCGGCTGGAGCGAGTTAGTCTTTCGAAGCACTCACACAGAGGAATATCTAGTTACTAGGGCGACCAATATGGTGTAAAATAAATGTAATCTGTACGAAATAAATAAGTGTGTTAAAATAAATCTGTTAAAATAAGTCTGTTAAAATAAATCTATTGTAAGAAAGTCTGTGTAAATAAACTGTATGGCTAACTTGTGTTGAACTTGTGTTTTAATTAAAAGGACCCTCGGAAGAAACGTAACAATATAGGTACAAAAGAGATCTTCCTCGCATATTCCAGATCATTCTTCGATTTCTCGCTCATACCAGAACGCCGTTCTATGCACTACCACCATCATCTACCCACACTATCGTACATGTATAGGTGCGCGTAGGTACTTTGATTTCATAGTTCGTAGCAATATTTTTCATAATTTTTGGCACCGGGCCAGAATATCTTGGAAGGTGAAACTTCAATATTTCATTGAATTCAACAGGTTTATCCAGTATTCTCAGTTCTGAAAGCTCATTCATGTTTTTTCTAACAGCTCCAAACTTTCTTGAAAATGTATGGCTACAATCCAAAAAATATTTCAATTCATTTTTGATATTGTAAATCAAAACAACAGTCCTCTTAGTTATGAGAAGTTGGTTTTACAAAAAAATATTATTGCTTTACTAATCGGTTGGTATGAGGCTGACCCCCCCAAAGCTGTAAAAACTTTTGTCGGTGTCACTCATGTAGAGGAAGACCGAGAAAGTATGGTTGGACCAAATTTCCATGCGAATGAATGAATATCCAGAGTCAAAATAAAAGGAGAGCCTGTATGAAGAAGGTTATGACTCTGGAGGAAATTAAAGAAGTGTGTAAGGACAGAATGAAATGGCGGTTGATCTGTGATGTTGGTGGCTAGGGTTTTTTTAAAATAAGAATTGGTTTTCTGTTAGTTTGTGATGTCCATACATATTATAATTTGTTGATTTTAATGTTCCTTGACTTATAGGTTGGTATGCGGCTGACCACCCATGCTGTAGAAAATGGTTCACTTTGCCAATGTCACCCCTGTTTTCAGGGAGGGTCGGCAAGAGTTGCAGGGTGTATGTCCATGTGAGATTCGGGTTTTTATATTATAGGACCACATGCGGCTTGTGCATGTCTGTTTGTGAAAGTGCATATATTGTGATTCTTTAATGTTACATATATTTTGCAACTTAGATTAGATTAGATTAGACTCATCGACAAAAGCATCTGCGGATGTACCGGCCACCCCTAGTGGACCGGCGGCAGGATACAGTAACAGTGAGGTTCACATATTTCATAATTTGAGATAACATATCGGTTAAAGTTATCGATTCGTGTCATGTAAATAGAAAATCTAGATCTGAACAGTTTTTTTTATGTTGGTTACACAAACATAAGATATCTTTGTTTACCAAAAATATTTTTTGTTACTAGTATAGTATTTTGCTTGAAGTGTATAGAAACTGAAAAGGCGCTCTCTAAGATTTCATGTTTTTTATTAAACGCTATGGTGCAGTTTAAAAGTATTTTTGTATGCTTTGGAGACTACATTTCGATACCTTAAAGGTAAAATTGAGTAAGTGACATAATAAGCTAACATGGGTTTCTCAGATAAATGCATAATTTTTCATATTTTCTACGAGAGAAAACACTAAAAAAGTCTGACAATCCTGTAGTTTAGAACACTTTCAGAAATACTGCCTTTTTTATTTTTTTTAAGAAATCCTGTGCGGGAGACTCCCTAGATTCTAAAGACTCTAGGGGTCTATGACACTTGTTGTAAGGCCGCAGAGGTGTACGAGCTTGGTCGTCGCTACAAAGCGTCAAAACTCAAGCAAGAACCAATTGCTGTAAGGCTGGATGGACCTTTGGTGACCGGTCATTGGTAAAGGTTTTATGAATTTTTTAACCCAGCGAGAGCAAATTTGAAAATATAAATCTAATCTAAGTTGCAAAGATATGTTACATTGGAGATTCACATTACATGCATTCTCACAACCAGACACATACAAGTTCGCGCTTGCACATGCCTCATGTGAACCTACAACATAAAAACCAAATCTCAAATGGACATACACCCTGCAACTCTTGCCGTCCTTCGCTGAGACAGTGGTGACATTGGCAAAGTGAACCATTTTTACAGCATGGGTGGTCAGCCGCATACCAACCTATAAGTCAAGGAACGTATGTATAAATGGTATATTTTTTGTGCTCCGCCGGGATTCAAACCCACAACCTTCCATTTACGAACAGAAGTGTTACCACTGAGCTACGCGGACCGGCCAAATATAATTATAATTAGTTGACTTATGATTTAAAAATTACGATATACTTGTGATTTGAAAAAATGTAATTTGTTGTGTATGTTCTTGACTTATAGGTTGGTATGCGGCAGACCACCCATGCTGTAGAAAATGGTTCACTTTGCCAATATCACCCCTGTTTCAGGGAAGGTCAGCAAGAGTTGCATGTTGTTGTTGTATGTTCATTTGAGATTTGGGTTTTTATGTTGTAGGTTCACATGCGGCATGTACCTACAAGCGCGAACTTATACGTGTTTACTTGTGAAAACGCATATAATGTGAATCCCCAATGTTACATATCTTGGCCACTTAGATTAAATTAGACTATGAGAAGTTGAACCCAATAAAATGCTTTGTCCACTATTTGTCAAATCAGTGAGTGAGCACTTATTTGCTTTTACCTTTAAGGTAACTATTTGTAAGGTGCGATGTTTGGTTTCTGAATTGTAGGTTATCCTAATTTTTTAAACAAACATACTATTTATCGTTTGCATTCTTACACATAGGTACCTATTTCGTAATAAGTCTGGTCGATAGCTCAGTTGGTAGAATGCGTGCAGAAGGCGAAGGTTCGATTGCCCGTTTCGGTGATTATTTCAGACACCAAAATAAAATACCGGGGAGGTTTACCCAGTCTTTGAGTCTTTATTTTATAAGTGCACAGTCCGGTCGATAGCTCAGCTGGTAGAGTGCTTGCATTCCATACCGAGAGCTCGGGATCGAATCCCACCGTGGGTGTCAGAAGTCTTTTTTTTTTAAAATAGATTTGTGGAAAGGAATGCAATCCACCAACCTATTTTACCTGGCCAGTTGTCTTCATGCGAAAGCAGAAGCTTGTGTGCATGCAACGGCATCTGTTGAACCAGGTGTGATTTCCCGTTTCGGTGATTATTTAAAAAACCAAAATAAAATACCGGCAGGGTTTACCCAGTTTTTTTTATCTTTATTATGTAAGTGCACATGCAGCACTTGTAAGAGTGAACTTGAACGTGTCTCCATGTGGGCATGCATGAAATATGAGCCTTAAATGTCAATGTATCTTTACTAATTAGTTTATGGGTCTGTCCATTTAGCCCATCTACTACCTGTATACGTATAGAAACATCACAAGACAAAAAATCACATACTTTAAACAGAACATACCATAAACGGCACATGAAAAAACATCACATGACAAAACATCACAAAACGCATTACAGGATATACCATAAACGGCAAAGCGAACATGAAAAAATGGAACACATGCATATATTTTGAAATAATTGTAGGTACAACTTATGCCGCCTTTATCAGGGGTGTCAGCGGCATAGTATGCATTAATCAGTAAATGTTTTTGTTGTTTGCGATTTTTTTCATGTGCCGTTTATGGCATGTCCTGTTTTAGGTATGTGAGTTTTTGTCATGTACGCAAAAAACGCAACAAGCTACACATATAGTGTAACTTTTTGCTGCGTTATCCCTTAAATGATAAGATATGTTAATAAATTATATAAATATTAAAGTATAATAAAATATTTACTTATAATTAAATTTAATTTTATTATAAAATTATTAAATTATTAATAATTATACTTATAATTAATTAATTTTAATTTAAGGGATCGCATGTGGCGAGTTGAACTATTTATTTTTACAGGTAAGGAGGCCGGCCTTACGCTGACCACTTCAGTTGAAGTGGGGGTTTCTTAGCTCCTGAGGGGGCTGGTACTCATTCTTGTGAAGGCTGAGTAAACCTTGCCGGTATTTTATTTTGGGGTTTGAAATAAACACCGAAACAGGAAATAATTTCTGACACCCACGGTGGGATTCGAACCCGAGCTCTCAGCATGGAATGCAAGCACTCTACCAACTGAGCTATCGACCGGACTAATCGTGTAAAGTAAGTGATTTTGGTCATGTGATTTACTGTCATTGTGATGTCATGTTATGTACTTTCATGTGATGTCCTGTCATAATGTAATATACGGTCATGTGATGTAAAGTCATGAACACTGTGCTGTTCTATCCTGTGGTGTACTGTCATGTGATGTTAAGTCATGTGACGTTACGTCATGTGTTGTTTTGTCACTGTGCTGTTCTATCCTGTGGTGTACTGTCATGTGATGTTAAGTCATGTGACGTTACGTCATGTGTTGTTTTGTCACTGTGCTGTTCTATCCTGTGGTGTACTGTCATGTGATGTTAAGTCATGTGACGTTACGTCATGTGTTGTTTTGTCACTGTGCTGTTCTATCCTGTGGTGTACTGTCATGTGATGTTAAGTCATGTGACGTTACGTCATGTGTTGTTTTGTCACTGTGCTGTTCTATCCTGTGGTGTACTGCCATGTGATGTTAAGTCATGTGACGTTACGTCATGTGTTGTTTTGTCACTGTGCTGTTCTATCCTGTGGTGTACTGTCATGTGATGTTAAGTCATGTGACGTTACGTCATGTGTTGTTTTGTCACTGTGCTGTTCTATCCTGTGGTGTACTGTCATGTGATGTAAAGTCATGTGACGTTACGTCATGTGTTGTTTTGTCACTGTGCTGTTCTATCCTGTGGTGTACTGCCATGTGATGTTAAGTCATGTGACGTTACGTCATGTGTTGTTTTGTCACTGTGCTGTTATATCCTGTGGTGTACTGCCATGTGATGTTAAGTCATGTGACGTTACGTCATGTGTTGTTTTGTCACTGTGCTGTTCCATCCTGCCACCTGTCAAGACTTCTTCATCTTCTTCTTTGTGGCAGATTCCCGCGTACACCAGTGTCAAGTTGTTGACGTCGTTCTGAATGATACAAATATTTCAGGTAAAGTTGTGAATAACTTATCAGTTCACAGTATTTTTATGGACTCTGCTTCGTGAATCATACTCGTAAATGAACAATTTTTGAGTCATGACTTTTGATACTAGAAATGCGATAAAAGGATTTCGCTGCAGAGGATCCCAAACAATGCACTTGAGTGCAAAATACGCTCATTCTTTAACCACATAATAAATGTATTTATATTTTTTAATCCATAAATGTATGTTTAATTTTAGGTTTTCACGGATATTATACATGTTGGTAGGTTTTTTGGGTAATCCGTTGATTTGCTATTTTCTAGCCGACGTTTCGGATCAGTATCACGATCCCACATCAGGGCGGTCCTTCTGCGGGCTAGGAAATAGCAAATCAACGGATTACCCGAAAACCTACAAATATATTAATTTAATACTCGTATAAAATATGCGTAAAAGACCAAAAAATCACAGAACGACACATGACAGAACATCACAATGCCAGTACATCAAATGTACAGTACGAAACAATTTTTACAGCATGGGTGGTCAGCCTCATGCTAAGCTATAAGTCAAGAATTCAATGACCTTCTGTCCTGTGCATCGATTCACTCCTACGCTGATGATAGTACCATTCACGATGGCTTCTTATTTGATAAACCCCAAAGCATCTCAACCCTTTCAGATGCCCGCAAACATTTAACATCAAAGATCAACACTGACCTCAAAGCTGTCAGCCACTGGGGAGCTGACAATCTCGTTGAATTTAATGTTAAAAAAACGCAGGCTTGTCAGATATCCCTGAAAAGGGCTCCAAACCCCAATTTCCCAACTTTTGACAACGTCCCCTTACCCAACCAAAACCACTTAGATCTTCTCGGTGTTTCTCTTTCATCAAAGCTGAAATATCAAGATGCCATCTCATCTCGAACCACTTCGGCCTTCCGGCGACTAGGCGTACTATATAGAGCTCGTAGATTTTTTACTTCAGCTCAACTGCTGACTCTATATAAATCCCAAATCCGTCCAATTATAGAGTATAACAGCCACCTCTGGTCCGGTATACCAAAGAAGCTGTGTGACCAACTTGACTCCGTGCAAAGAAGAGCGGTGAAGCTGATTGATGATCCCATTCTCACAGCCAACCTACATTCTCTTGAGCACAGAAGGAAAGTTGGAATGGTCAGTCTCTTCTATAGGTACTACAACGGCGTCTGCTCTGATGAAATATCCTCACTTATACCCCCTCCTCTCGTCACAACAAGGGCAACTCGTAGAACGGCTCACATTCAACCATTTGCAGTCGATATCAAAACTATGAGAACTTGGTGTTTTCACAACTCATTCCTCTGCCAAACTGCCCGCTTATGGAATGAGTTACCGGTATCTGTGTTTCCATCCCAATTTAACCTTGCCCTTTTCAAATCCAATATCAATCGCCATTTCCTCTCAGTGTCTCAAAACAAAGCAACGCCACACACACCACAGCACTGCGCAGCTAACGGTCCTGCAACCGGACATGGACAACTGCCACATCACCAACACCTCTGCGGCACTATAACAAGTGTCATAGACCCTTAGAGTCTCTTGAATCTAGGGAGTCTCCCGCATAGGCTTTCTTAAAAAAAAAAAAAAAATGAAAACAAAAATATAATATGTACGTGTTTACCAACCTCCAAGCGCTAACATATTTTTGATCGTTTTTGATCGTTTTTTCATTGAAATCATATTTACACAGATGGAGAAAGAAAAAACTAGTATTTTTATTCAAAACAATATTCCGTCCTACCTGCTGTCATTGAGTCATCGAGATTATTGAATGAACATTAGATTCAGATGCCTGTAACTGTTGGTATATCACATTTTCACTAAGGTTAGCTGCAAAGAGCCATTTCTAACGTATCCCTTTTCTGACAAACCTGTACTTTTCTTTCCAGCATTCATTCTTCAAATTTCATTTTGAATTTCCCATGCGTTTAAATTCCTTTTCCTTTTTAGTTTTTTTCATTTCGCCTGGTTTCAGTTGGTAGAGTGCTTGCATTCCATGCCGTGAGCTCGGGTTCGAATCCCGCCGAGGCGAGGGTGTCAGAAATGATTTCCCGTTTCGGTGTTTGTTTCAAACCCTAAAATAAAAATGCCGGCAAGGTTTACTCAGCCTTCACAAGAAATGAGTACCAGTTCTCTCGGGAGCTGGGAAACCCCCACTTCATCTGAAGTGGTTGGCGTAAGGCCGGCCCCCTTACCTGTAAAAATAAATAGGTTCAACTCGCCACATGCGACCCCTTCGGTGATAACGCGGCAAGAAGTTACACTATATGTGTAGCTTAGTTGCGTTGCGTTGCGAGGAGTACAAAAAATATCCCATTTATATTTTAAAATTTGCTCTTCGCTGGGTTAAAAAAATTATAAACCTTTACCCAATGATCGGTCACCAAAGGTCCATCCATCCTTACAGCAACTGGGTCATGCCTGAGAATTGGCGCTTTGTAGCGAACACGACCAAGCTCGTAAAAAGGTCGATAGCTCAATAGATAGAATGCTTGCATTCCATGCCGAGAGCAAGGGTTAGATCTCAAGGTTTACTCAGCCTTCACAAGAAATGAGAACCAGCCCACCCGGGAGCTGGGAAACCCCCACTTCAACTGAAAGTGGTTAGTGTGAGGCCGGCCCCCTTACCCGTAAAAATAAATAGCGCCACATGTAACCCCTTCGGGAATAACGCAGGCAAGAAGTTACACTATATGTGTAGCTTAGTTGCGTAGCGTTTGCCTATAAAAAATACTTCATTTCATCCATTCTTTTACAATACTGAATACACAGCAATCTCATAATTTAGTACCTATATAATATTTATCAAATTAGGTACTTACATATACGCAACTAAGCTACACATTTAGTGTAACTACTTGCGCGTTATCTCCAAAGAGTTTCGCATATGGCGAGTGGAACCTATTTGTTATTACCAGTGAAGTGGGGGTTTCCCAGATCCCGAGGGGTCTGGTACTCATTGCTTGTGATGGCTGAGTAAAACTTTGCCTGTATTTTACATTGGGTTTTGAAATAAACACTGAAACGCAAAATTATATCTGATATCCTCGGTGGGATTCGAGCCCGAACTCTCGCCATGAAATGCAAGCACTCTCCCAACTGAGCATCTACCGGACAATAATAACAATGTGAAAAAATATCGAGTTTTTGATGGCAAGAGATGTTGATGATGATGATGATGAGTTGATGATTTCTTTATAGCGCCGTTTCGTGATGTAATCACTCCAAGGGCGCTGGTGCAAACGATGCCAGAAATTTGCTTGTCTTCAGTGCATTCCGGAACTTTCCATGGTCCTCTAGCTCTCTCACATGATGTGGCAGGTGGTTCCAGGCCAGAGGGCCAGCAACTGCAAATGCACGCTCTCCAAACACGTTGAGTAACACGTGAAGCTTTAAATGGGTGTACACGTGTCAGTTCCTTTAAAATTAATCATCATCATCATTATTAGTTAAGCCAAAGGCGCAAAATATCATAAATTGCGCATTATATGAGACTGACCGTCCATACTGTAAAAAATGTATCATTTTTGCCAATGTCACACTTGCTTCAGGGAAAGTCGGCAAGAATTGCAGGGTTTATGTTCATTTGAGCTAGCGGTCCATAGTTTAGTGGTAAGCGCTTCGGACTCGTAAATGAAAGGTTGGGGGTTTGAATCCCGGTGGAGCACAAAAAAACTGGATTTTATATTTTCAAATATGCTCTTCGCTGGGTTCAAAAATTCATATACCTTTACCCAAAATCGTTCACCAAAGGTCCATCCAGTCGCAACCAAGCTACACATATAGAGTTACTTCTTGCCACGTTATCCCCGAAGTGTTTCGCTCGTGGCGAGTGGAACCTATTTATTTTTCAGGTAAGGGGGCCGGCTTTACGCCAACCGCTTCAATTGAAGTGGGGGTTTCCCAGCTCCTGAGAGATCTGATACTCATTTCTTTTGAAGGCTGAGTAAACCTTACCGATATTTTATTTTGGAGTTTGAAATAAACACCGATTTGAGAATTGGCGCTTTCGATGGCGACGAACAAGCACGCAGAGGGCTCTTGATGTGTGATTAATACAAAAGCAGCGCTCACGAAATAAATCATCTGTATATTATTTAAAAAAAAAAAAGTTTCTCACGTAGAGTCGTTGACCAACTAAGAGAGAAAATAATCAAACAACATCTGTTGGTGATATAAGTTAATGTGTGTATAGAAATGAATTGCATATTTATGTAGCTATCAACCTGGCTAGCGGCCAAATTTCATTTTCATCTCGTAATCTATATTAGCATCAATTCTATGAGAAGGCCAATCGCTTCGGCACAAAAAGTAAGCTTGCATCATGCGGAAATGCCGCTTTTAGCATAAAATCTGCATACATCAGTACCCTTAGTACGAGTTGCAAAACTTGAGAAAAGTAAAGTTTACGGAAAATATTAAAGAGTGATTTCTCCCAAAATCTGCCGTTTTTGTTTCTTACACTATATGGTCTTAGCAAAAGAGTTACAGTGATGAAGAAAATCAAGTTCAAACAAACAAAAACGGCAGATTTTGGGGGAAATCACTCTTTAATAATTGCCGTAAACTTTACATTACTCATGTTTTGGAACTCGTACTAAGGGTACTGTCACTGCCTGGTACTGTACAACGAGAATAAAACATGGAGTAAATTCACAACGGTCGAGTAAATGTTAAAATGTATTAAAGATACAAAAAGCATACCTAGTGAGTGATTTATTTTACATACAATTTTTTTCATTTGTAGGATTTTTCATTGGTTGTCATAGAGTTTTGGTTGTGCATTAACACTGTGAAAATTAATATTAATTGATTTTTAATAATTACTTTAAATTAATTAATTATTGGTGAGTATATATACGCTTACTAATCTAATCTAAATTTTGATTTAGATTTAGATTAGTTAAGAATGAAACTCCCATAAAACCCTATATTTTCACCGATTATTAATTTGTTTCAATGAATCTTCACGAACGTTTTCGATCTACAATCATCGTCAGGTACAATAAAATTTCAGAGTTATAATTTCATTAAGGTGCAAAAATATATTAGTTTGGTTCAATGTCGATTGAATCAAATTATAAAAACCTTTACAAATAATTCCATATAGTACATTAATAATTGTAAAATAATCCATAAGTTAGAATTAATATGTTTTTTTATGATAATGTTGTATTTTTAGGGTTCAAAAAAGTCTTTAAATTAAAAAAAACTGGTCTTCTTTCATGGATATTTATTTTACACTTAGATTTATTTAACAATTCATGTTTATTTTTAATAATTCACATTTATGGTTTAGCACTTTACATTTACTTCACAATTGGTCTTCAATGTATTTCTTGTTCAGAAGCAGAGCGTCGTATAAGGACCGACTCTTGCGAGCCGCGTGCAGCCCTTTATACTACTAAAGACAGTAGTTGCTAGAAGCCAATTTTGCTGGAACCTTCCAGAACCGAATCGGCTATTAATACACCTACCTAACTAACTAACATTTACAGTATTTGTTATTTACATCACAATAAGAGGAATGCTGTTTATTTTTTATGTTTACACGATAGAAGGGAATTTACGCGATTTTTATACTAGGGGTACTTAAATCTGTTACAAAAATAGGATATTTAATCAAATTATAAAGTAAGATTTTTTTGTAGTAAAAACAACACCTCTGCAACTTTACATTAAAAGAAAGTAGACAATATAATTACATTGGAGCTACAATCGTTTGACCAATTAACAAATAACAATTTTTAATTATTAATTTTAATTAAAAAAAAAAATACACTTTTCAGTTATTCGACGCGATTTTATTTATTACTTGTATTCATTGACTTATAGGTTGGTACGAGGCTGACCATACATACTGTAAAAAATGATTCGGTAAAAAAAGAAGGTCGGTAAAGGCTGCATGGTTAAGGTATGTTCGTTTGAAGTTTTGATTTATTTTTCAACTAAACATGCAGCATTTGTAAGCGCAAAGTTACACGTTCTCTGTTTGTGGACATGCCTCTGGTATGAATTTTAAATGTTAATATTTCTTTGCAACTTAGATTATAGCTTATTATAGACGAATTGGTATGCGGCTGACCAATGACCACCCATGCTGTAGAATATGTTTCACTTTGCCGATGTCACCCCTGTTTCAGGGAAGGTCGGCAAGAGTTGCAGGGTAATGTTCATTTGAGATTGATTTATATATTGTAGGTTCACATGCGGCATGTTTAAGCGCGAACTCATACTTGTCTCCTTGTGAAAATGCATATCGCACGTTTAATAATAAAGAGCAATAACTCAAAAAACAAGAATGTTGGGAAATCACGTTTAAAGTTCAGACATCCAGTACAACTTGTATGGGATAAAAAAGGCAGCCGATGTTTTATCTCGGTCATATTCGTCCAAATTGAACGGCTGTCGCATTCTACATATTCTTCTCGCATTGTTCTTGCGTTTTATTACAAAATCTCGATTTTCCCAATTTTCGAGTTATTTCTCTTTATTATTAAGCGTGCGATATATGTGAATCCCCAATGTTACATATCTTTGCAACTAAGATTAGATTAAAATAGTTGGGATAAAACTTTTTATTTGTTTCATTATTAATAATAATAATAATACAATATTTTTATAGCGCCTTTTCATGACTCTTGGTCATCCCAAAGGCGCTTGCTTATATGAGCGCGCGAACAGGTGGGTCTTCAACCCCTTTCTAAAAGTACTCTCCAGATCCATTTCGCGCAGGTCATCTGGGAGGCCGTTCCATATCGTTGGAGCAGCCACCTTGAAGGCTCGATCTCCAAAAACGGTCTTCTTTTTCCTTCTTGGAAACTCTATCCGACTGCGGCATGATGCTGCTGATCGCAGTGTTGCTGTTCTGCTGCTTGTGGTGGCTGGAGTTATCATATCCTTTAAATATTTCGGTGCGGTCCCGCGCAGGCTCTTGAAGACCAGCAACCCTATCTTATACTGGACCCGTTCATGAATCTTGAGCCAGTGAAGAGACTTCAGGTGCGGCGTAATATGGCAAAACTTTGAGGCACCATGTATAAGTCTGGCCGCGGCATTCAGTACAGACTGGAGTCTCTTCAGCTGGCTCTGGGGCTGTCCGGCATATACGCCATTGCAGTAGTCGATTTTCGACAGCACGAAGGCATTGACAACAGTTTTTTTTTATTTTATTTTATTTTTTATTAATTTTTATTTATTATTATTATTATATTTTTATTATTCTCAGATCTCCTGAAGAAGTTGGCTACGACGCCAGCAAAACGTCCTAATGTTATTATTTTTATTATTAGTAGATTGGACTTGAGAATGAAAACATTTCTCAACATGGCGGAAAGCAAAAAATAATTTATTTTATCAATACGTTTTTTGCACGAACAATTTTGTTGTGTAATCATTAATCAATATTGCCGCAATCACTACAGCTCCAACGCCAGTGCAGTTTTTTGCTAGCTGCTACTTACTTGCATAAATAAATGTGTTCCATGCACAGACTCAATTTGCTGAGTCATACAACTGTGTAATAATAAACAATCTAAAATGTCAACTACAAACAAATTAGAGGAAAATAATTTGTTTTTTATAGATTTGTTTAATGAAGGTATTCATTGACTTTTAGGTTGGTATGAGACTTACCTTCCACGCAAAAAAAAAAAACGCAACTTAGTTACACATATAGTGTAACTTCTTGCCGAGTTATCCCCGAAGGGGTCGCATGTGGCGAGTTGAACCTATTTATTTTTACAGGTAAGGGGGCCGGCCTTACGACAACCACTTCAGTTGAAGTGGGGGTTTCCCAGCTCCCGGGGGGGCTGGTTCATATTTCTTGTGAGACTGAGTAAACCTTTGAGATCGAACCCTTGCTCCTGCAAGGATTCAAGGATCTTGCTCTGAAGTGGGGGTTTCTCAGCTCCGGAGTACTCATTTCTTGTGAAGGCTGAGTAAACCTTGCCGGTATTTTTATTATGGGGTTTGAAATAAGCACCGAAATAGGAAATCATTTCTGACACCCTCCTCGGTGGGATTCGAACCCGAGCTCACGGGTTAGAATGCAAACACTCTACCAACTGAGCTATTGACCGGACTTCCAAACTCTAAATAATTGGTTCACTTTTTCTCATGCCGCTCCTGCTTTAGATAAACGGTAGAAGTTGCAGGGTTTATGTTTATTTGAGGAATGAGACCACAAGTAAAAAAGGAATTGACTGAAAAGGAATGAGACTAGGAATACAAGGAATTGACTAAAACGGCATGCGCCTACTGGACCGGTCCGTAGCTCAGTGGTAACACTGTGGACTCTGAATGGGAAGGTTGTGGGTTCGATTCCCGGCGGAGCACAAAAAATATACCATTTATATTTTCAAATTTGCTCTTCGCCGAATTGAAAAATTCATAAAAGCTTTACCAATGACCGGTCACCAAAGGTCCATCCAGCCTTACAGCAACTGGGTCTTGCTTGAGAATTGGCGCTTCATAGCGACGACGATTAATCACGTAAGAAGGTCGATAGCTCAATTGGTAAAATGCTTGCATTCCATGCCGAGAGCAAGGGTTCGATCTCAAAACGTTTACTCAGCCTTCACAAGAAATGAGAACCAGCCCCCCCGGGATCTGGGAAACCCCCACTTCAACTGAAAGTGGGTGGTGTGAGGCCGGCCCCCTTACCTGTAAAAATAAATAGGTCCCGAAGCGCCACATGCAACCCCTCCGGGGATAACGCAGGCAAGAAGTTACACTATATGTGTAGCTTAGTTGCGTTGCGCCTAGGAATAAAAGAAATGAGACTAGCAATAAAAGTAATTGGTTGAAAAGGAATGAGACTAGTTATGAAAGAATTGGCTGGATGAGAATGAGTCCAGAAATGAAAGGAATTAGATGAATAGGAATTAGACTAAGAGTAAAAGGAATCCGCTACATAGAATTTAGAGTATGAATAAGATAAATTGGCTGGATAGAAATGAGACAAGGAATGATTAAAGAAGTAAGTTAATGAGACTTAAGAATGAAAGGAATCGGCTGAATAGGAATGAGCTAGGGAATCATATTTATTTTAGGAATACGAATAATTTATTTTATTGAGAAGAAATGGCTTTAGGAATAAAAAGACTTTTCTGGATATGAATGATACCATTGACGTATAATATAACATGGTGGACTGGAAATTGCTTCTAAACACAAATAAAAAACAAATCAATTTTTTTTACTCATTTTTACGAAAGTGTTTAAAATTACATCATCCTTTTCAAAAATATTTTTAAATCATTCGTTATTTTTAAGCCAACAATACTGTCGAGTGCATTGTACACACTGTTTACCTTCCATACTAATTGCCTTCACTCACAGGTGTGCATTTCCTGTATATTGCGTGTTGTGTACACAAAAGGATGACACCTTTATTTAAGTACTTTCACCTTTATTTAACAAACACATTGTTTGTAGAAAGTTTAGCGGAAAACGCATCTTTAGCAAATATTAATAATAATAGGTTGGTGGATTGCATTCCTTTCCACAAATCTATTTATATAATAAAAAAATATATATATAATAATAATATGCGTTTATTCCAGCTTAGTCATGTGGAGGGTGCAATACATGACCAGCCATAAAAAATAATACATCAACAGAAAAAGTACATAGAAAATTACAAAAATGTAGAAACATGAAAATATGTGATGAAATATATGAGAAAAAGAGCAAACAAAATATATAGTTAAACAGTGAAAGAAAAGAGAAATACATGGTCATTGTACATTAGAATATCAGGAACATATTAAACAGGGAAAAAAGGCTACGTAAGCTTCAAGTTCCTTGCCCAATGATGCCATATGCCCAACTCCCATTTTTATTAAATTAAATGATTTCATAAACTATCTAAATCTAAATTGCAAAGATATGTATCATTTGAGATTCATATTAAATGCATTCCCACAAGCAGACACGCATAATTTCGCTCTCACACATGCCGGTTGTGGACCTACAATATAAAAAACCCAATCTCAAATGAACATAAGCCCTGCAACTCTTGCCGACCTTCCCTGAAACAGGGGTGACATTGGCAAAGTGAACCATTTTTTACAGTATGGGTGGTCAGCCTCATACCAACCTATAAGTCAAGGAATAATGTAAGTTGCAAAGGCTTAATAATAATAATATTTTGATGATTTATTTGGTGAGCGCTGTTTTTGTGTGAATCGCACCTCTAGAGCCCTCTGCGAGCTTGGTCAACGCTGTAGAAAGCGCCAATTCTCAAGCAAGACCCAGTTGCTGTAAGGCTGGATGGACCTTTAGTGACCGGTCTTTGGTAAAGGAATATGAATTTTTCAACCCAGCGAAGAGTATATTTGAAAATATAAAATACATTTTTTGTGCTCCGCCGGGATTCGAACCCACAATCGTCCATTTACGAGTCAGAAGTGTTAACCACCAGACTACGGACCAGTTTACTAACATTACACTCTACAACTCTTCCCAACCTTGCTGAAACAGAGGTAACATTGGCAAAGTAAACCATTTTCTACAGCATGGTGGTCAGCCGCATAAATAATTATTTGTTTGTGAATTTACACAGACAAGATTCATACTTATGATATACCTAGTATTATATTATAGCTAGAGGACCATAGGAAGTTCCGGAATGCACTGAAGACAAGCAAATTTCTGGCATCGTTTGCACAAGCGCCCTTGGAGTGACTACATCACGAAACGGCGCTATAAAGAAATCATCAACTCATCATCATCATCATTATTATATATATTTTTTTACAACTTTATTTTCACAAATTGACAATTTATTTCACCTCAATTACAAAAATGACGTAACTAAGTAAAAAAGACTTACTTACGTCATTTTCCTCGATGTCGTCTTGAAATAAATGCTCAATTTTTAAAAGAAAACAGTACCTATTTTTTTTAAATACATTATTTCTTAATTCGATAATCTATAATTTAATCTATGTTGCAAAGATATATTAAGTAGGAACATTTAACATTGAATATTATAGATTGTGCAACAGCGAATAGGGATATGGTGCTCTTGTTAGCGTTCTTCGATAGAAATTACACTAAAAGAAGAAGATGAGGGATATGGCAGCCGATCGTGCGCGGCACGGGTAGCCCGCCAGAACATCTTCGAAGGACAGTTATAGGCTGGTAGTCGAAGAACTGGATATTCACACGCAGGCTCGAAATATCCAGTTTAAAGTGTAGGACATTGGGTTATACTTGACTAAATAAACAGGTTACGTAAAACTTACTAGCTAGTAGCTACTAGAGCCTTGATAAGTAGGTACCCGAGTATAAAAAAATATGTAAATACTCAAACATAAAGTACTTAGTTACGTACTTAGCCCGGTCCGTAGTCTAGTGGAAACGCTTCAGACTCGTGATTGGAATGTAGTGGGTTCAAACCCTGGCAGAGCATGGAATTTTTTTTTTTTTTTTTAAATATGCTCTTCGCTGCGTTGAAAAATTAAACCTTACACCAACTGGGTCTTGCCTGAGAATTGGCGCTTTCTCCAGCGATGACCAAGGTCGCAGAGGGCTCTTGAGGTGCTGTATAATCTCTACAATCTAAGTTGTGAAGATATATCATATTAATATTCATATTACATGCTGGCCCTCTGGCTTGGAACCGCCTGCCACATCATGTGAGCGAGCTAGAGGACCATGGAAAGTTCCGGAACGCACTGAAGACAAGCAAATTTCTGGCATCGTTTTCACCAGCGCCCTTGGAGTGACTACATCACGAAACGGCGCTACAAAGAAATCATCAACTCATCATCATCATTACATGCCTTTACGTAAGCAGACACGTATAAAAAAAACAAATAATAACAATAAAAAAACTTCGCGCTTAAACATGCCGCATGTGGACATACAATATAAAAGCCCCATGGGCAATGACAAATGTACATAAGTCCTGCAACTCTTGCCGACCTTGCCTAAAACATTGGTATGTCATTGGCAAAGTGAACCATTTTTTACAGTATTTGTGGTCAGCCAATAACAGATATTCACAAAAAAATATACTTGACACTCTTGAGGGAGAGAAAACGCATACAATTATCCATTTGGAGTCATTAGTCAAGGATCCCAACCTTGCCTTCAATTTCTCTGCGTGAATTTAAGTATGGACACACACGACTGACTAACCAGGCAATAGTCGAGTACCTACTCTAGTACTTAACCTGTACCTGTAGATTAATGTGAAGTACTTTAAGTACTTGTGTACTTTTAAGTGCCTACGTTTTATAGGTCATACTTAGTAGGTACATAACTTCTTCTTCTTCTTCTTCTTGTGCCACTTCTAACGAAGATCGGCGTATCGGCTATTTTGATTTTTGATGCTGCGGCTCGAAATAGGGACTTGGTGCTTCTGCCGAACCACTGTCGCAGATTCTTCAGCCACGATGTCCTTCGGCGTCCCTGAGATCTTCTCCCCTCAATCTTACCCTGAATGATAAGATGAAGGAGACGGTACTTCTCATTTCTCATAATGTGACCGAAGTACATTAGCTTTCTCTGCTTAATGGTAGGCAGGAGCTCCTTTGTAGTGCGCATTCGTTGAAGGACTTCTTCATTGGTGACTCGATCACGCCAAGAGATCCGAAGCATTTTTCGGTATAGACACATCTCGAATGCTTCAATATGTCTCTCCAGTGCCTGCGTGAGAGTCCATCCCTCCATACCATACAGAGCGATTGGGAAAACGTAGCACCTCACTATGCGCTTCCGGAGTTCAAGGCTTAAATTTCGGCACAACAGTAATTTGCTCATTTTAGCGAAGACATTTCGGGCTTGCTCTAGTCTGCTTCTGACTTCTTGACACATGTCCCACTTTTCGTTGACCACACATCCCAGGTACCTGTAACTAGTGCATCTTTCAATGCTTTCGCCATCTAGTTCTACATGTACGGAGGCGTTTGTGTTTCTGCTGATAACCATGACCTTGGTCTTCTTAAAGTTGAAAAAAAAAATGTTAATGCCAGCTTCTTTGCTAGCGACATTTATTCTGGTCAACAATGTTTGCAGATCCGCCTGAGTGTCAGCGAGTAGGACTGTGTCATCGGCATACCGCAGGTTGTTTACCAGCTGCCCGTTGACAACAATGCCTTCCCTAGCCTCATGAAGTGCTTGCGCCATGATCCTTTCTGAATATAGTACATAACTTACTTTACAACAACTCCGAAGCCTTGAAGGCTCTTGAACTCCCTCTCCACAATCCTCGAGGACTCTCTGTCTTGTGCTGCTTCCCTCCATGGTCCCCTCACTCCCAGGACTTCCACGTCAGCCTCGGCATAGTCTGCCCATCGAATTCTAAGACGTCATAGTAGTCTGACTGGAGGGGGCACCATCCAAAACATTTCTGATGATCTTGGAGTCCTCTGCACGTACCAAATACCCGGCCCACTGAAGTCTTCTTGATTTCATTACCTTAACATATATTTGTGTCTACAATCTATAATAAGTTGCAACGACATATTTACATTGTATGTCTGTGTATGTTTTCTTATGATTGCGTGTCTGTGTGTTTTTACTAACTTGTGTGAGTGTGTCTTTAGACGTATTTTGATGGTTGTACTAGTGTTCACTCAAAGCTTCTAATCAGGAAGATTCTTGGATAGTCTGGTGTATGCCAGAGTAGCTCCTATTCACCCATAAATACAGATGGCGATGCTTTGAAGGGAATTATTACTAGAGTCGTTGAGCGAGATAGTACGAAAGTTTATCTGTGAACCAAATGTTAGCGAATCCTAAAATAAATTTGTTAGGTTTAGGTTGGGATTACGGTCGTTTGACATATTTACAATAATTATAACTACAAAGTTTTTTTTATCGGATATTACAGGTCGATAGCTCAATTGGTAGAATGCTTGCATTCCATGCCGAGAGCAAGGGTTCGATCCCAAAGGTTTACTCAGCCTTCACAAGAAATGAGAACCAGCCCCCCCGGGAGCTGGGAGACCCCCACTTCAACTGAAAATGGTTGGTGTGAGGCCCTTACCTGTAAAAATAAATAGGTCTCGAAGCGCCACATGCGATCCCTTCGGGGATAACTCAGGCAAGAAATTACACTATATGTGTAGCTCAGTTGCGTTGATCATGTACATACAACTCACCGTTCTCACACGCACTCGAGAGAAATCTCACATCTTACAAAAAAGCTTCCCATAATTTTTTTAATGGCTTTGACGGGAAAGAAAGCTGTACAGCCTTGATAGGAATTATTTAGGAATCTTGAACCCGGCTCTTTCATCTGATAAGTGGAAGGCATACCAGCTGGGCCACGGACCGGTTTCGTGGCTCCTAATAAAATAAATAATGTGCCTACGTGATCATCCTAACAAAAAAACAACAAAAAAATCTCTAATGTAACCTTCAAATGGATCTAGAAAACAATGTGAACGACCTCTCCTATTAAATCTAACGTCACCAGCTTCTTTTTCTTTAATTGTCACTTTTTTCAGTAATTGAAAAAAAAATTGTCGATTTTGCGTTATTGAGACAATCGCAAGTTCGAACCCTACCTGCGTCGTGTACTACCAACAATATCTTTGAAGATTGATTATTTTTAAAAATTAAAAATTAAAAAAAAAAAAAATTTAAACTTTGTTAAAAATAATCAATCTTTAAAAATGAATTTCCACAGTGTTTCACAAAAATCTTTTGAAAATTGAATATCTTTGAACCTGGTTCAACGGATGTCATTTGGTAATTTTTCATTAATAATCTATATAAATATTAAAATAATGAATTATTAATTGATAATATTAATAACTATTTCTGGCCAGGCAGAATAAAAACAAAACTCAATTTATAAATCTAAATCTAAAAATCTAAATCTAAGCTGCAAAGATAGGTATCATTTGAGATTCATATTAAATGCATTCCCACAAGCAGACATGCATAATTTCGCGCTTAACCATGCTGCATGTGGACCTACAATATAAAAACCCCAATCTCAAATGAACATAAGCCCTGCAACTCTTGCCGACCTTCCCTGAAGCAGGTGTGACATTGGCAAAGTGAACCATTTTTTACAGTATGGGTGGTCAGCCGCATACCAACCTATCAGTCAAGGAGTACAAGCAATTAATACAATCAAATATATAAAACAAATAAATTCCAAGCAATTAAACTGTAAAAAATTAAAAAACTACAACACATATTTTTTAAATTTAAAAGCCTCAGCTTTAACCGCCAGCATTACAGATCAACCGCCATTTCTTTCGATCGTTGCATACATCTTTCATTATATTATAGATGGTGAAATATTTTAAAGAGAGATGCCGGCTTAGTGATTATCAAAAATTTATATTAAAACAGGATTAACTACTTCAGTGTCTCTCTTTACTGGTGAAGCCTTGACACATATACAAGTAAGGGGTAAAAGAGGTCCGTCCAAAATAGAAGGTGACTGTACTGTTACTGTATCCTGCCGCCGTTCCACTAGGGGTGGCCGGTACCTCCGCAGATGCGCCTCCACTTTTTTCTGTCCTTACAAACCACTTTCATTTCCTCAATATTCATCACCTTTTTCATACATACTCTTCTCTTATTTTCACTCTGCAGGTTCCATTCTTTCGCAATCTCACCTATTTGGTCTAACCATTCTTTCCTCGGCCTTCCCCTTCCGCGCTTTCCTCTGACATTTCCTTTGTACACTTTCTTCGTTAGTCGTTCATCATCCATTCTTTCGAGATGTCCGAACCATCTCATCTAATCTAATCTAATCTAAGCTGCAAAGATATATATCATTTAAGATTTATACTAAATGCATTCCCACAAGCAGATATGTATAATTTCGCGCTAACACATGCCGCATGTGGACCTACAATATAAAAACCCAATCTCAAATGAACATAAGCCTTGCAACTCTTGCCGTCCTTCCCTGAAACAGGGGTGACATTGGCAAAGTGAACCAATTTTTATATTATGGGTGGTCAGCCGCATAACAACCTATAAGTCAAGGAACATACATGACAAATTACATTTTTTAAAATCAAAGAATAAAAATAACAATATATACATGGACATAAAAAACTAAATCATAAAACCAAATTCACTATAACAAACCCTAGCCGCCAACATCACAGATCAACCGCCATTTCTTTCTATCCTTGCATACTTCTTTCATTTCCTCCAGAGTCATAACCTTCTTCATACAAGCTCTTCTTTTATTATGACTCTGGATATTCCATTCATTCGCAATTTCGGATATTTGGTCCATCCATACCTTTCTCGGTCTTCCTCTACCACGACATCCATCTATTCTACCAACATATACTTTCTTCGTCAGTCTTTCCTCATTCATTCTCTCCATATGCCCAAACCATCTTAACAAACTTCTTTTAATCTTCACTTTCACACTTTCTTTTGCACCACATTCTTTTCTTACAAAATCATTCCTCACCCTGTCACTCCGTTTTTTCCCAATCATACTTCTTAGAAAGTCCATTTCAACAGTATGGACTTTACTAATTTCACTTTCATTCACCGTCCAGGCCTCGCTTCCATACATCAAGGTGGGTAAAAGTATGCCACTGCGTACCGCCAATCGAGCATTTTTAGAAATGTTTTGATTTTTGGCGATACAAGCTGTGGCACCCAGTACACACCTGCCCTTCATTACTCTTCTTTCAAGTTCACCTGTCATTCTTCCATCTTTCTCAAACTTACTTCCCAAGTATACAAACTCATTTACCACATCAACATTCATTCCGTTTATTCTAAATTCGTCGTAATTCATCGTACTTTTTTGTACTTTCATTCTCATATTCTCTTTTATACCACACTCGTTCATCACCCAATCATTACGTACTCTATCATTCAGTGTTTTTCCAGCCATTGCTCTCAGGTAAGCCATTTCAACCGTACATACTTAACTCAGCTCACATTCATTAACTGTCCACGCCTCACTTCCATACATCAATGTTGGAACCAATATGCCATTGTGGACCGCCAATCTCATATTCTTCGTAAGTTTCCTATTTCTTGCAATTCTTCCAATCGTTCCCATTACACTTCTTCCTCTACTAGCACGCTTTTCCAATTCTTTCGTCAATTTCCCATTCGACTCAAACTTGCTTCCCAGATAATCAAATTCTTTCACGACCTCCACTCTTGTTTCATTCAGTCTTATCTCAATTTCCTCGCATTCCTCAGTCCTGTCAAACACTAATACTTTCGTCTTACTGGCATTCACTTTTAAACCGTTCTTACTAAAAGCATCATTCATTTTGGTGAGTATCATCTGGAGCTCCTCCGCTGTATCAGCCAACACTACGGCATCGTCAGCATAGAGAAGAACTCCAACATTCGTCTCACCCACTTTCACACCATAATGAGAAATTTCTGCTTCTTTCATACAATTGTCCATGATTATGTTAAATAACCACGGACTCATTACACACCCCTGTCGTACTCCCTTGTAAACATCAAACCATTCGCTACATTTACCATCCACTCTTACACACGCCAAACTATTTTCATAGATGGCGCGTATTCCATTCAGAAGCTTGCCGTTCACACCGTACTTTAGGAGTACTTTCCACATCATACCTCTGTCCACCGAGTCAAAAGCCTTCTCGAGATCCACAAAAGCCGTGTAGACCTTCCGACCCACAGCCAGATGTTTTTCAACAATCTGTCTGAGAGTGAAGATCTGGTCTACACACCCTCTTCCTGGCATAAAGCCAGTCTGGATATCAGAAACCCCATGACCGGTAGACAGTCTCACTTTTTTTATGAGAACCTTACACAATACTTTACCAGCTATACTGAGAAGACTGATGGGTTTGAAATTTTGGCAGTCCTTTTTGTCACCTTTTCCTTTGTATATGGGAACAATGACCGCCTTTTTCCAGTCCATCGGCACTTTACTCTCTTTCACACACATCTTGCACAGTTCAAACATCCATTCAACCATGCATTCCCCAGCACATTTGATCATCTCAGCATTCACACCATCATTACCAGCAGCTTTTCCATTCTTCAGATCTTTTATACTTATTATCACATCCTCTTTCACAATTTCTTCATCGCTGTCATTATATTCAACATCATAATAGTCTCTTTCGCCCTGGCCATATAAATTTTTGAAATATTCATTCCATCTCTTCCTTACATCACTTTCGTCCCACAGCAAGATTCCCTCAGCGTTTTTAATGCCTGGGGTGGTTGATCCGCGACTTTCGTTTTTATCACGTACCCAGCTCCAGAATGATTTTTTATTGGTGAGGAAATTCTGCTGCGCTCTCTCATTTTCCTTACTTTCTATTTTCATCTTACTCTCAAAGACGACGGTTTTGGCTCTTCGTTTTGCTTGCTTATATATCTCTTCTAGAGCTTGATTTTTCCTATCATTCAGCCATCTATTAAAAGCATTCTTCTTCTGTTCAATAGCTTCTCTCACTTCGTCATTCCACCATGCATCACCTCTTCTTTTACAGACCTTCGCTTCACCACAAACAGATTTCGCACATTTAATCATATTTTCTTTCATTTTTGACCACATTTTTTCAACACATCCTTCTTCTTTTGTTTTTTTTAACTCATCGTGGTTAAGTCTTTCATTCGTCTCACATTTGTACTTTTCTTTTATACTTACATCATTCATTTTTTCAACTTTTATTCGCTTCATACTCACCAATTCCTTTTGTGCTCTTCTTTTTACATCTCCTATCATTATTCTCGAGCACAGCAAATAGTGGTCTGTGTTCAGCACAGCTCCACGGTATACTCGAGAGTCTCTTACATCCCCTCTCATTCTTTCATCCACACAGATGTAGTCAATAATTGTACGGTTGCCCGCTCTGTTCTGCCACGTATACAAATGTATACTTTTGTGGTTGAACCAGGTATTCGACGTAAAGAGTCTATGCTCCATACATAGGCTTATTAGCGCTCTACCGTTATCATTGGCTACACCTTTACCACTCGGTCCTACCACATTTTCGCTATCATCTTGTCTCATACCTACCCATCCATTAAAATCTCCTAGTAGAATCGTTCTTTCATTCTCTTCTTTCTGTCTCATAACAATGTTAACTTTCTCCCAGAATTCTTCTTTCACTACCCTGCATTCCGAGTCAACTGGGGCGTAGCACGCAATCAGTAGAACTTTCATCCGTCCAAATCTCATTCTCACTAACAATATTCTCGGGGAGACTCTTTCATACTTAGTAATACAACCTTTCGCTTTTTCATCAATGATAACACCTACACCCTGTCTCTTGTATCCATCTTTCACCCCACACCATACAAAAAATTCATCATTTACCATTTCCTTTTCTCCATCTCCTATCATTTTCGTCTCAGTCACACAAAGAACTTTTATTCCTCTCTCTTTCATAATATTTGAGATTTCCCTCTCTTTACAGTCATTCCAGTCCCTCACGTTCCACGTTGCAAACTTCCATTCCTCTTTCTTCGCATACTTTCTTCTCACGCATTCTTTTCGTCGCTCGCACACTTCTTCAGCCTTCCTGACAGAATCAGCTTTGACGCCTGTACAGAGGCCATTTGACACTCCCACGGCTTCCGGGCGGCGGAGGTTGTCAGTCTCTGCGCGCCCCCTCTCGTGCTGTGCAGCGCCGTCCTCGCAGTTGTCAGCTGGTGGCCTGCAGTACAGGCGACGTCCCGCCCGCCTGCCACGCTTGCGCCTCCTCCCCCCAGCACTATCCACGACATGTCCTCCCTGTCCCTGCACTACCCTCCGCACACAATCGCTCACTTCAATGTGACAGACTATGTCTTCTCAGACTTAGGAGTTCATTGATCGTATAAGATCGCACCATTTATTTAATTATATTAAATTATTTATATTATTACGTTAAAATCCAATAATTTAAATCAAATATTGACACATTAAAATTTGAACACAAATCATTTTTATCACATTAACCGGTCACAACCATTGGTCACAGCATTAAAATCCATTATTCTTTAAAGTAAATTAGTTAAAATATTTATATCATATTATCGTCAAAAATTTAAAATTATTAATCCGCAAAATTATATTGTCACAAAAAAAAAAAAAACTATTTGTCATTCAGATTAAAAACACAAATTACACAAAAACGTTACATTCATTACGAGTATTATGGGTTATGATATATTGAGTAAAAAATTGTAATTTATCCTTAATGATTAATTAAAATGTACTATTTCACGAAACAATTAATTTGATTTATTATTTAAAAAACAATCGCGGAGCTGACAGCACACGCTGTGTCGCCAAAGGCGCCATCTTGCGAGTTCGTGAAGATTTTTTGAAATAAATGGATTTTTGGATAAATGGAATTTGAAATAAATGGAATATAGAGTTTCATTGGAGTTTGATTTTTTGACTAATCTAAATCTAAATTTAGATAACATAGTTTAGAATCAAACCTATATTCTCACCAATTATTAATTTATTTCAATTAATTATTCAAAATCAATTAATATTAATTTTCACAGTGTTAATGCACAACCAATGCAAAATATACATATGAAAAAAATTGTATGTAAAATAAATCACTCACTAGGTATGCCTTTGTATCTTGCATACATTTTTACATTTACGCGACCGTTGTGAATTCACTCCATGTTTTATTCTCGTTGTACGGCAATTATTAAAGAGTGATTTCCCCCAAAATCTGCCGTTTTTGTTTGTTTGAACTTGATTTTATTCATCAGAATAGATGGATGTCGTGGTAGAGGAAGACCGAGAAAGGTATGGATGGACCGAATATCCGAAATTGCGAATGAATGGAATATCCAGAGTCATAATAAAAGAAGAGCTTGTATGAAGAAGGTTATGACTCTGGAGGAAATGAAAGAAGTATGCAAGGATAGAAAGAAATGGCGGTTGATCTGTGATGTTGGCGGCTAGGGTTTGTTAAAGTGAAATTGGTTTTATGATTTAGTTTTTTATTAAAAAAATTATATTGTCACAAAAAAAACTATTTGTCATTCAAATTAAAAACACAAATTACACAAAAACGTTACATTCATTACGAGTATTATGGTTTATGATAGATTAAGTAAAAAATTGTAATTTATCCTTAATTATTAATTAAAATGTACTATTTCACGAAACAATTAATTTTATTTATTATTTCAAAAACAATCGCGGAGCTGACAGCACACGCTGTGTCGCCAAAGGCGCCATCTTGCGGAGTCCTAACAATTTCTAAACAAGTCCTGACAATTTATTTATTGTATTTATAATTATTTATAGAGAATTAATGATGGACGAAGAATTATACTTACATCAAAAATGGATGGATGTCGTGGTAAAAGAAGACCGAGAGAGGTATGCATGGATCAAATTTCTGAAATAAAGAACCAATCGGATATCCAGTCACAATATAAGGAAAACTTCTATGACAATGGTTCTGATTTTGGATATCCCATTCATTCGCTATTTCAGGAATTTGGTCCATCCATACCTGTCTCGGTCTTCCTTCATAAAATGAGAGCTCGTATGAAAATGAAGAGAATTAGTGAAAAAAGACTGACGAAGAATGTATACGTTGCAAGAATAGATGGATGTCGTGGTAGTGGATGGCCGAGAAAAGTATGGATGGATAAAATTTCTGAAAGAGCGAATTAATGGGATATCCAGAGTCACAATGAAAGGAGAGCATGAATGAAATTAGTTCCGACTCTGGATGAAATGAATGAAGTATGCCAGGACAGAAAAAAATTGTTATTGGCGGAAAAAGCCTTGTTACTGTTACTGTTACTGTATCCTGCCGCCGTTCCACTAGGGGTGGCCGGTACCTCCGCAGATGCGCCTCCACTTTTTTCTGTCCTTACAAACCACTTTCATTTCCTCAATATTCATCACCTTTTTCATACATACTCTTCTCTTATTTTCACTCTGCAGGTTCCATTCTTTCGCAATCTCACCTATTTGGTTAATTTTTTAAATTTCAATTGATGTATTTTAGAGGGTTCGAATCCCGGCGGAGCACAAAAAATATACCATTTACATTTTCAAATATGCTCTTCGCTG
Organism: Agapetus fuscipes; assembly: GCA_951799405.1. NCBI lineage: Eukaryota > Metazoa > Arthropoda > Insecta > Trichoptera > Glossosomatidae > Agapetus > Agapetus fuscipes. Next base: position 4,682,269 of record OX637352.1, on the reverse strand, counting down.
CGTTGAAAAATTCATATACCTTTACCAAAGACCGGTCACCCAAAAGGTCCGTCCAGCCTTATAGCAACTGACACGTGGCTTCTTGTGGGCATGCCTTAAATGTAAATATATCTTTGCAACTTAGATTATAGATTATATAGATTATAGAACTATAATTTTAAATCTAAGTTACAAAGATAAATTACATTTAAGATTAATAAAAATGCATTCCCATAAGCAGACACGTACAAGTCCGCAACCCAAAAACATAATTTCAAATGAACATAGCCCCTGCAACTCTTGCCGACCTTCTCTTAAACAGGAGTGACATTTGCAAAGTAAACTGGATAATTTGTGCAATTTGAAAAAATCCCGTTTTTTAACAGACCTCGTATTTTTCAAAATTACAACTTTCAGTTTCGATAAAAACAACAATTTTGCGAATTGCACCAAAGACCTGTTATAGCAATTTCCAAAGTGCCCATACTAAAAAGTGGACCTTCTTGTGTCACATGGGATGACGAGTCAGGCCCGGATTAAGGGCGGTTCGAGCAGCGCGACCAAACAAGGACCCCTGCGCCCGGGGCCCCAAATATTTTGAAAGTTTACTGACAAAAAAGTGTTTGAACCAATTTCGATGACTTTTGACTTAAAATGCCACGTTTCGTACAGACAAAGACACCGATAGTTAAGAAATATTTTAGTTATCACAGGGAACCTTTTGGGGCCCCAACGACCTGAATGGGGCGTCATAAATTTATAGCAAAGTCTCCAATCCAGTATCTAAAAGAAATATAAGATTCGAACTATTTTTTTTTTCAAATAGATTCAGAGGATTGCAATTCACCAATCCATTTTGCGTGGACAGTTGTATTCATGCGAAAGCAGAAGCTTGTGTGCATGCGATGGCATCTGTTGAACCAGAATCGAAGTTATGGTCAAATGGGCCAGTCGTAATTTGAACCAGCTTTATTCTGTTTCAATGAATATGTTAGTCAAGAATAGCGACTTGACGAATGACAACCATGAATAAGAAAAACGCACTCCCAAAAAATATGGCGTTTTTTTAATCGATTTCTTGATTTATAGGTTGGTATGAGGCTGACCACCCATACTATAAAAATGGCTCACTTTGCCAATGTCACCCCTGTTTCAGGGAAGTTCGGCAAAAGTTGCAGGGCTTATTTTCATTTGAGGCTTGGATTTTAAATTGTGTGTTCACAATCGGAATTTGTAAGCGCGAAATTACACGTGTCTGTTTGTGGGCATGCATTTGATATGGGCTTTGAATGTTAATATGTCTTTGCAACTTAGAGTATAGTTGGGTAATATTGTTACGTTTTCTGCTGGGTTCTCTTTTTTATTAAAAATGCAGAATTTTTTTTTACAGAATTTATTTTTCACAATTTATTTCACAATTTGACAATCACTGTTTATTTGTATTTCACAGCAAATTGCTCTGTGCGACTCTACCGTCCGTACCATTTTGATCTCTTATATACGGTACCAGAGGGGTATTTCTCGCATTCACTAGATCATTCTTTCACCAGAACGTCATTCCAATACACGAATACAATCACGGACTACACCTAGATGGTTCTATCGTACTTACATAGGTGTGCGTAGTCAATTTCGTGGCTATTCTTAAACATTTCAGTCGTCGGTTGAGCCCACGCTTTGACAAACTAATGGTGCCTGGGATGGAAGTATGTTCATTCTTGCCTACCGAATTTTGTAATATTTGTGTGAAAACAAATCAGCTGTTCACTTGCGGCCATCTTGGATAGACAGGTCTTCATACAAATGCATCATTAGTTTGTCAAAGCGTGGGCTCAACCGACGACTAAAATGTGTAAGAATAGCCCCGTTTGAGTTCATAGTCCGTCATACGATGTATGCGTGTATAAGCGCACGTACGTATTTTAAGTTCGCGACAATATATTGTCGGGGGAGGGGGGAGTATGGAGGGCCCCGAGCATTTCTCCGCACCAGGGCCCCCAGACGGCTTGCTCCGGAGCTGTGACAAGCAGATTGCAGGAACAACCTCCAGCATTAAAACAGGTTATTTTTAGCCCCATTTCGCTTTCAGCTTTTTGCAAATTATTTCGCCATTTTCAATTAAGCGAGACATGTTTGAAATGGAGATGCATATTGGATGCGTTTTGCAAAATATTATGCTGTTACTGCTACTGTATCCTGCCGCCGTTTCACAAGGGATGGCCGGTACCTCCACAGATGCGTCTCCACTTTTTTCTGTCCTTGCATCTCTTCAACGTTCATCACTTTCCTCATACATACTCTTCTCTTATTATCACTCTGTGGGTTCCATTCTGTCGCAATCTCACCTATTTACAAGCTGTGTGTAATGACACATAAGGTGCTGCATGGATCAGCTCCCGAATACCTGCAAGAACTAATTAAGAAAAAATGTGTTGACGAGAGAGGGTGGACACTGAGGTCAGCGCAAACCATTGGCAGCACCCTGGAGCTTCCGAGGAGAAGCCCGACTACCGTGTTTGGCGATCGGGCTTTCCGTGTTGCTGCGCCCATGGCCTGGAACTCTCTGCCGGCAGGACTGCGGACAACGGACAAGGAGGCAAACACATTTGGTTTCACAATCTGCAGCGCTTTTGGGATGACCATTCCTTCCTCGGTCTTCCCCTCCCGCGTTTTCGTCTGGCATTTCCTTTGTACACTTTCTTCGTTAGTTGTTCATCATCCGTTCTTTCAAGATGTCCAAACCATCTAATCGTGCTAATTATGAAAAAATGGACGCCGATTTCAAATCATAACGCTACTTAGGGGCTGTCCATATATTACGTCATTGGCATTAAGGAGGGGGGAGTCTGGTCTGCGGATGATGGCAAATGATGTAGGTACGAGTACCAAAAGTGACGTCGTTCTTGTAAATACCAATTTCTACAAAATATACAAAATATTACCTATGTAAGTAATATAACATTATTAATTATTAAGCTCATCCATTATAACAGCAAGAGGGGGGGGGGGAGTCATTAGATAATGACTATAGGATGATTGTAAGGGGGGGGGGGGGTCGAAAGTTCGCCAAAATCGATGACGTAATTTATGGACGGCCCCTTAGCTACAAATATAATGTAAGGTCATCGTGGTTGAAAAACCTCCGACAATGGTTCAACATAAACACTAAGTCCCTGTTTCGAGCCGCAGCATCCAATGTCAAAATAGTCTTGATGATCCCCGCTTTTCGATAGAAGTGGCACCAATAGAAGAAGAAGACAGAAAGTCTGTTTTTTTTCATAGAGAATAAAAACGTCCAAACCACTAAAATTACAAGAAATTGAAAGATTAATACCAAATCAATGTAAATAAAAAGTAATCAGAGCCTTTGGCTGGTCCGTAGTCAAGTGGTTACCGCTTTGGACTCATAGATGGAAGCTCGTGGGTTCGAATCCCGGTGGAGCACAGAAAAATGCCATTCATATTTTCAAATATTATGCTCTATTCACTGGATTGAAAAATACATCTACCTTTACCAAAGACCGGTCACCAAAGGTCCATCCAGCCTTACAGCTACTGGATCTTGCTTGAGAATTTGCGCTTTCTATAGCGACGACCAAGCGCACATACCAAATAAATCATCCTAATATCTATTATTATTATTATTGGGTCATCCGCTACTTACAGTGAATTTCCCAAACAAAAAATCAATGATTCAAAGATCGCCCATGGATCAAATGATTTGTGAATAGCTTTGTCTGTGATTATTTGTTTAACCTTTTTAATTTTTAAAAGGAGAAAGCCATTTTATTTTTGCAATAAAGTTACGCCATTTGCTTTTCCTTAGTGTTTCCTCTCTTATCTATGATGGAATAAATGCATATTTTATTTGATTTCTAATGTTTTTCCTTGTGGCTTATAACCATGGAAGTATATTCTATATATCGATGCTTATAACGCAAGAAATGCTGTTTTTTTAGTTTTTAAAAGTTACGTAAAGACGTAATCGTTCAAAAGACAATATTTTACATCTCGTCCCCTCAGTGCTTGTTTGTCTTATGTCCATCAGAGGTGAATTCACATGAGCAATTTTCGTATGTGTACTGGACCAATGTGTCTTATGAAAATTTGTTTTAAAAAATATTTGAAACAACTCTCACATTATCTATCGTGTTTTAGTATCGTGAAATTAGTAAGGTCCATACTGTTGAAATGGGCTAAGAAGTATGATTCTGAAAAAACGGAGTGACAGGGTGAGGAATGATTTTGTAAGAGAAGAATGTGGCGCAAGAGAAAGTGTGAAAGTGAAGATTAAAAGTAGTTTGTTAAGATGGTTTGGGCATATGGAGAGAATGAATGATGAAAGATTGACGAAGAAAGTATATGTTGCAAGAATAAAAGGATGTTGTGGTAGAGGAAGACCGAGAAAGGTATGGATGGACGAAATTTCCGAAATAGCGAATGAATGGGATATCCAGAGTCATAATAAAAGGAGAGCTTGTATGAAAAAGGTTATGACTCTGGATGAAATGAAAGAAGTATGTAAGGACCGAAAAAAATGGCGGCTGATCTGTAATGTAGGCGGCTAAGGCCAAGAATCAATTTTCTTTTTCATAGATTGTTGGCATGCGGCTGACCACCCATGCTGTAAAAATGGTTCACTTTGCCAATGTCACCCCTGTTACAGGGAAGGACGGCATTGCGGGTGTTTGTCCATTTGAGATTTGGTTTTTATGTTGTAGGTTCACATGAGGCATGTGCAAGCGCGAACTTGTACGTACATATCTGGTTGTGAGAATGCGTGTAATGTGAATCTCCAATATCTTTGCAACTTAGATTAGATTAGATTAGATAGATGTTTTGCAGATTTTTTAGTGTTTGTTTGTATAACTGGATGTAATTCATTGCTGGTATTCCTTGACTTAGGAAAATCGGGTTCGAATACCCGGTATGATAATTTCATTACTAGATTACTTACATAAGACAGAGGAGAAGCATCAGAGCGTGGTCGGGTCACAGACCTGGATATAATTCAATAATTTAGCGATAGTGGCGGCTTCTTAATTCAACAGAAATGTGTTGTTTATGCTAAAGATATAATCAATTCAATTGATTTTCATGTAAATAAATTTCTCGAATCTTCACAGTTGATTATATAAGCTATGGTTTCTCAAACTGTTCATATCGCGACTCCTGAAAGAACGCCCCGTAACCGTAAACAAATTATTTATTTTTAATATTTTAAAAATGAAAGGTTACAAAGTCATTCCAATTGCCCCATCAATTAATGATATAGAAAAAAAAATAATCATTCTGTACCCTTAGTACGAGTTGCAAAACTTGAGTAAAGTAAAGTTTATGGAAAGTATTAAAGGGTGATTTTCCACAAAATCTGCCGTTTTTGTTTCTTACACTTTACGGTCTTAGCAAAAGAGTTACAGTGATGAAGAAAATCAAGTTCAAACAAACAAAAACGGCAGAGTTTGGGGGAAATCACTCTTTAATAATTGCCGTCAACTTTACTTTACTCAAGTTTTTCAAATCGTACTAAGGGTGCTGGTCACAGCATCCCCTACCGCTGATAAGCTACACTTATACTGTTACTAACGTAAGCCCATGGGTTCGTAGTTCGTACGTGAGTCTAAGCACGCTGGTGAGTGTCGGACAATCCTAGTAGAAGTATATCTACCATGTTCGAGAACATGCAAGAATCCTCTCTGCCGCCCATGTATATACGAGCAAAGATTATGTGGGAAAGACAGAGCCGCTTAGATCATTGTAACGCGAACACCACTGTGAGCAGAGTGTGAAGAGTGTACAATATAATGTAAACTAATCTAAATCTAAATCTAAGCTGCAAAGATATGTATCATTTGAGATTCATATTAAACGATTTTGTGAAAAATAAATATTGCGAAATAAATGTAAATCGGTGTTATGGCCGAGGGGTCAAGTGGGTTGATCTTTCTAGCGTGTTTGGAATAGAACAACGTCGGTTCGATCCCCTCCTGGGTCATTTGACCATAACTTTGACCCTGGTTCAACAGATGTTATTGGGTAATTATTAATTAATAATTCATTAAAACAAACAATAATTAATTATTAATTGATGATATTTATACCCGTTTCTGACCAGGCAGAATAGATTGGTGAATTGCATTCCTCTTAACAAATCTATTAAAAAAAAAACATATTTCATTAATAGAACCCCAAGTAAAATCATACAATATAGTAACTTTTTTATGCGTTGTGACCGAAGGGGTCGCATGTGGCGAATGGAATATACTTATTTTAACAGGTAAGGAAGCCGGCTTTATGCTAACCACAAGGCTTACTCAGTATTTTATTTTGTTTTAAACAATGTTTTTATTTAAATACACTCAAATTGATGAGATTCCAAATTGATTGCTCTACAATCAATGAACAATCAGACTCGTTAAAAAAAAATGTAGACTCCATAAGCGCCACAATATATAGGGTGTATTTTTGAGACAATTTTTTGCTTCAAGTTTGGGAAGCACTGAAATAATTTGATGTTAATTAGCAATGTTGAAGAGCTGTGGAAACTCGTTTTTTTTGCCGAGATCTTTATCTAAATTACTCGAAAATATCGTGACACATTTTTTTTTAAAAAGCATTACGTATTAAAATTTACAGTTTCTTTTTCATCATCAATTCTTTGGTTTATAGGTTGGTATGAGTCTGACCAGTCATCCTTTAAAAAATGGTTCACTTTGCCAATGTCGCTTATGTTTCAGGGAAGTTCGGCAAAGGTTGCAAAGAGAGGACGAGGAAGATCCCCCTAGCGATGGAACGATCAAGTGAAGACAGCATCAAGCACCTCGATGGTTGGAGCGCTTCGGACAGCGCAGTCAAGAGAGAACTAGAGAAGAGTGGTTGTTACCACACGGGTCACAACTCTCAGCAATGAGGAACAAGATTAAGAAGAAGGATTGTTTTGTTTGACTTATAGGTTGGTATGAGCGTGACCACCCACCCTGTAAAAAAATATTCATTTTGCCAATGTCACTCCTGTTTCAGGGAAGTTCGGGAAAATTTGCGGGGCTTATGTTCATTTGAGGCTGGGATTTTAATACGTCAGTCATAATTTGTAAGCGCGAACTTACACGTGTCTGTGTGTGGACTAACAATTAATATGAATTTCAACTGTTAATGTATCTTTGCAACTTAGATTATATATTATAGATAGATTGTAAAGGCGCCTCCCGGTGGCATTAAGCTAGTCTCCAAAAATATTGAAAGACAGCAGAGAATCTACATTCCTGGAAGAGAAGCTCTCTTAAATAAAATACCTAACTGGTGTGTCATAAAGGAAGAAGAAACGAATACATATTCCATAGTTTAATAACCTGATGCGCTATTCTGCTAAATTCCAGGCGACAAGATAGCGATTCGTCTCTAAAAATAAGGTGTACTGTGATTTTTTTTATCTATGGAGTTCTTTCGCAAGCGCTAGCAGGCTCAGAGTTGATTTGATATCTAAAGAATAAGGAATTTAACAGAATGGCGCTTCTGGTGTGACCATAAGGTCTTTCTTTAATTGGTCCCACTGTGGCCCTGTGGGTCATAAAATGAAGGTACTGAAGTGATCTCTATGAAATTGAGAACTTGTTGGGTGACCCCATTTTAAATGAATTTATATGCCTTACTCCATGTAGATGCAGCATTCGTAAGCGCGAACTTGCGTGTCTGCATGCATTTAATATGAATCGTAAATGTTAATATTATTCACCCCCTCAGTGCTTGTCTTACGCCCATCAGAGGTAATTTCATATGAGGATTTTTTGTATGACTACTGGACCAATGTGTCTGATGAAAACTGTAGATTGATTCAAGAGTGGTTTTTACCCTAAATCTGCCGTTTTTCTTTCTTACACTTTATGGTCTTAGCAAAAGTGTGGCAGTAATGAAAAAAATCAAGCTTGTTTTGTATTTAAATTATGAAGGTTACATAAAATATATTTACTTAAAAATTGTCAACACAAAAAAAATATTTGTCATTGTCATTGTCCTGAGGATGCCTTTTTAGGTGAATTAAAACAGTATATTTATTCGATTAATTATACAATGGACTTTCACTGTGTAAACCACCAAACCCTGAAAAATATGAAAAAAATATATTTAAAAAACACGTTTTTGTACATTTTTATAGTTTTTTTCGTATGTGCTATATTTTGGATTTAGAATTATACATTCTTTATGATCCTAAAGGCCATTTTTTATAATATCAATAGTTTTTGAGTAAATATGGAAAAACTGAAACTACTTAGTTATAATAAATTTAATTAATTTAAAAATGTCACCCCGGTTTCAGGGACGGTCGGCAAAAGTTGCCAGGTTTATGTTCACTTGAGGTTGGGATTTTAATTTGTACATAAGTAAAAACGAACTTACATGTGCCTGTGTGTAAATACATATATGCTATTCATTCTCGACTTGTTTTTAAAAATGCAAAAACAAGGCTATTATTTAGGTGACTATCATGGAATGTGTTGTCATTGCATTAACAAGCGGGAACAAGCAATTAAATTTTGTAACAGGTCACACAGGACCAATCTAACAGTTTACATGTCGACTGCTCCAAGGAAGAAGGCAGTAACTCCGAAATTGAGGTTTTTGACTTATCTATATTTCCATTTCTGAAAGTAACAAATCATTATCTTCATTCCAAGATGACAGGCGTGTCTCTATTTCTTTTAAATTCGTTAATTAATTAATGTAAAAAGTAGTTTATGCATTGTACTCCATGGAATAAATAACATTCCTTTGGCTTTCCTGCAAAACTATATTTTTTTACTTTACTGTCTTGGAGCAGTCGATGTGTGAATAGTTATCTAGGTCCCATCCTTAGAACGACACAGTGACAAAACGACACATGACAAGACGACACATGAAAGAACAACGCATGACAGAACGAGACATGACAGAACGATACATTACAGAACGACACATGACCAAACATCACATCCATAAAACAGAACATACCATAAACACCATTGTCATCTAATCTAATCTAGGTTGCAAAGATTAATGTAACCTTGGGGATTCATATTACATGTATTCTGGCGCATGCCGCATGTGAACCTACAACATACAAAAAAACAAATTGAAAATGAACATACACCCTGCAACTCTTGCGAACCTTCCCTTAAACAGGGGAGACATTGGTAAAGTGAAGCATTTTCTACAGAATGGGTGGTCAGCCGCATACCAAATCATAATAATGTATTTTCTGTGTTCTTTTGTCATAGTGATGTTTTGTCACGTGATGTACTCTCATTGTTATGTTCTGTCGTGTGTCCTTTTGTCCCTATGCCGTTCTATTCTGTCACTAATTATCCACATAGGCGCGGTGTTATTCACACACAGCAAATCCATGGCTCAGCCGCCATCCAACGTGAATTTTCCATACAAAAAAATCCATGATTCATGGATCATCTAAGGATCAAACCTGTTGTGAATGACCCTTTAATAACTTACCATGGAGAAATAAAATTGGTGGAGACGAAAGTAGCTTGCGGCATTGTAAAATATCAATACCTTAAAGGTAAAACTGAATAAGTGACACATTAAGCTAACATGGGTTTCACAGATAAATGCACCTTTTTCCTATTTTCTATGACAGAAAACATAAAAAGAATGTGAAAATCCTGTAGTTTAGAAGTCTGTCATGAGCACTTCCTTATAATTAGTTCACTTACTATAAGAAGTTACTTTCAATATAATGTTTTATCCGCGATTTCTCAATTCAGTGAATCAGTACATTTTCAGTTTTACCTTTAAGGTGGCGGTATAACCTTTAGATTTAATGTGATTTTTTAGATTACCTAGATTATTTAGTTGAGCCCACGCTTTGACAAACTAATGATGTATTTGTATAAAGACCTGTCAATCCAAGATGGCCGCACGTGAACAGCTGATTAGTCTTCATACAAATATTACCAAAATTCGGTAGGTAAGAAATTAAGAATGACCTTGGTGATGAGACTTTCAGCCATTAGTTTGTCAAAGCGTGGGCTCAGCCGACGACTAAAATAACTAAGAATAGCCCCGATAGGGTTTGAAGTATCCTGAACATGTAGGTACGCTAGTGTGTAGAACAATCTGGCTCTAGTGTGATGGTAGTAGTAAGGTACATAGAACGGCAGTCTGGTATATAAGCGAGAGATCGAAAGATCTGGAATATGCAAGAATGATCTCTTTTGTACCTATATATACGGACTACAAAGGGCATCAGTTGCATCCAACATTTGGACGTGAGTACCATATACGCAGTGTTATTATTGTAAATTGTGAACCAAACCGTGTAAAATAAATTATTTTAAAATAAATAATTGCAGTTTAATTAAAAGACTACTTGTCACTAACCACTAACCACTTACTACTGTCAAGTGTCAACTAACCTTTCATCTATAACAGCTATGATGTTGGGACTGAACCATTGTAAAACAACTCCATAGTGATGAAAATAATTGACCCCAGTGACCTAAAAATGTACACATTTCGACATTCCCTTCAATTAGGGTCTTGTTACTTACACTTGGACCTCATAACGAGATGTCCGTAGTCTAGTGGTTAACACTTCTGACTCGTAAATGGAAGGTTGTGGATTTCGAATCCCAGCAGAGCCTACAAAAATATACCTACTATTCATATTTTCAAATATGCTCTTCGCTGGGTAAAAAAAATTAGATCCCTTTACCAAAGACCGGTCACTAAAGGTTCATCCAGACTTACAGCAACTGGGTCCTGCTTGAGAATTGGCGCTTTGTCCAGCGACGACCAAGCTCGCACAGGGCTCTTGAGGTGTGATACACACAAAAACAGCGCCCACCAAATAAATCATTCTAATATTATTGTTATAATTATTTTATCCCTAGACTTATAGATTGGTATGAGGCTGACCACCATTACTGTAAAATTGATTTATAATTTTTTTTTCGAATCAATTTTAGAACCTTACGATGATTGCCAATCGAAAACTTTTGTAAAGATTAATTGAAATAAATTAATAATTGGTAAAAAATATACAGTGTTTCATTGGTATTTGATTCTAAAAAATTATTACAAATCAATTAATACGAATTTTCACAGTGTTAATACACAAACAGTACAAAATATAATTACTGTAGAAAATGGTTCTCTTTTCCAATGCCATCTCTGTTTCAGAGAAGGTCGGCAAAAGATGCAAGGTTTTTGGATTTTATTTTATTTTGTAAATACACATCCAGCATTTGTAGATGGTCCGTAGTCCAGTGGTAACACTTCGGACTCGTTAATGGAAGGTTGTGGGTTTCCCGGCGGAGCATAAAAAATATTTAAGAAACATTCATAAACCCTTACCAAAGAACGGTCATCAAAAGGTCCATTCAGCCTTACAGCAACTGGGTCTTGCTTGAGAATTTGCGCTTTCTACAGCGACGACCAAGCTCGCAGAGGGCTCTTGAGGTGTGATACACACAAAAACAGCGCTTACCAAATAAATCAGCCTAATTTAATTTAATTTAACTTAGGTACACGTGTGACGTGTCTATTTGTGGGCATGCATTTTATAAGAATTTTAAATGTTAATACAACTTTGCAACTTAGTTTATAGATAACAAAAACTGGTTAAAGTTTTTATGACTATGTTTTATTGAAGGTGACAGATTTTTAAATTATGCTATAAGTACATCTATAAAAATACTTACAAGTGCATATGTACTGAGCCTGTTATGACGTCACAAGTCATCAACAATTTTTTAATCACATGCCCATTGCCCTGTTTTATTAAATGTCTATGAGACTTGGATACATATAGCAACTCTCTGAGCAACATCTTTGAAGGAAAAATCTTGGGAAAACGAACAAGAGGTCGCAAAAGAACTTTATACTTCCAGGATTTGAAGCGGCTCATCGTCTCGTCCTATTCGCAGCTCAAGAGGATGGCAACCAACAGAGACAGATGGCTGGCACAACAATGCACTGCCTTTACAAGGATATGACAACAATGATAGACAGATGGCTGGCACAAGGCACTGCCTTTACAAGAAGACGGCAACAAACATAGACAGATGGCTGGCACAACAAGGCACTGCCTTTGCAAGAGGATGATAACCAGCAGAGACAGATGGTTAGCTCAACAAGGTACTGCCTTTACAAGAGCATGGCAACCAACAGAGACAGAATGATGGCTGGCACAACAAGGCACTACATTTACAAGAAGACGGCAACAAACATAGACAGATGGCTGGCACAACAAGGCACTGCCTTAACAAGAGGATGATAACCAGCAGAGACAGATGGTTAGCACAACAAGGTACTGCCTTTACAAGAGCATGGCAACCAACAGAGACAGAATGATGGCTGGCACAACAAGGCATTACATTTACAAGAAGACGGCAACAAACATAGACAGATGGCTGGCACAACAAGGCACTGCCTTAACAAGAGGATGATAACCAGCAGAGACAGATGGTTAGCACAACAAGGTACTGCCTCAACAAGAGGATGGCAACAAACATAGACAGATGGCTGGCACAACAAGGCACTGCCTTTACAAGAGTATGGCAACCAACAGAGACAGATGGCTGGCACAACAAGGTACTGCCTCAACAAGAGGATGGCAACAAACATAGACAGATGGCTGGCACAACAAGGCACTGCCTTTACAAGAGGATGGCAACCAACAGAGACAGATGGCTGACACAAGGCACTGCCTTTACAAGAAGATGGTAACCAACAGAGACAGATGGCTGGCACAACAAGGCACTGCCTTTACAAGAGGATGGTAACCAACAGAGACAGATGTCTAGCACATTTAAGATTTATATTTAGGTAATGTATTTCCACAAACAGATACGTACCTACTTATAAGTTCGCGCTTAAACATGCCTCATGTGAAACTACAATCCCAAATCCAAATGAACATAAGCCGTGCAACTCTTGCCGACCTAATCTCATCTAATCTAATCTAAGTTACAAAGATATTATGTTACATTGGGATTCACATTATATGCATTCTCACAAGCAGACACGCATGTGAACCTACAATATAAAACCCAATCTCGAATGAACATAAGCCTTGCAACTCTTGCCACCTTTCCCTGTCAAAGGGGTGGCATTGAGCATAGTGAAACATTTTTACAATATGGGTGGCCAGCCTCATACTAACCTATAATAATTAGTCAAGGAACCGTTAACAAAACCATTGAAACAATACAAAACAAATAACAAAAAAAGTTTTTTTAGATTTTTCATAGCAAAAGTAACTTTCAGAAAAGGCTCAGCAGATAAATTGACCTAGACAAAATTATGATTACATATGGCCGGGTTGCTAGGGAAAAAGCAAGCAAATATTTTGTTATTGGATACCAAGGACCGTAGTATTTATACATGTAGGTACACATGCGAGGTTTGCCCGTCAAGAAAAGAGTTCTAAATTCAAATTTATTCTTTGTCCATTGTTTCTCAGTAAAAAGTAGCTCATAATTTGAAAATAACTTTTGTATGAAGTCGCCTTGCTAACAAAATAATAAAGATTCGTTAAATTCTTGGTCGTTTACTCATATTTAGTTTGTTTTTGTAATTATTCTCTTTTTAGACCAATTTTAAATTCCTTGGCGGGAGTCGATAGCGCTTTCGATTGAGCAAATAATATTATAGTATGGAATCAAAAGCAGCAATATAGGATGTTTTTCAACATTACATAGTTGTATGGAAATCATGAGAAAATAATTCTCAATAATTTAATGTATTTATCTCTTATTTACACAGCATCTTAGATTGCCGGCTTTGATTTATATACGTCATAAAATTGTATGCGTTTCGTTTACAGATTCTTCGATAGAGTGAGCGAGGCAAACATATGTTTGTTGATTATTTTGTAAGAGTGAGGCAGAGACAAAAGATAACAGTATATTCTGCGCTTGCAATGGAATGTTTTTTATGTGTTGTGCGCAGGCGCGCGATTCTGCGCAGAGCTGAACTGTTTTTAACACAAAAAAATGGGAAATTTGAATTTGGTAAATAAAAAAATATTTAAAAATTAAACATCAGTAAAAAGCTTAGTGTAACAAATTTCTAACGATAAAATATATCTAAATTAAAAATGATTTTGTCATTCGTATAAAATTCGTTGTTAATTAAATGCAACTAATTGTTATTTTTGTCAGACAACCTTTTAACATAAAATTAAACAAAAATACACTTTTTATGATGATCTCATGGATTTGAACTAATAAAATTAATAGGACACGTAAAAAGACATGACATGTTTTGATAAGTGAAATGTTTACAAAATCAGCACACTTGATACCTACTTGCACTTTTTAAATAATAATAATTGTAATATTTTGTACCTTATGATGTCAATATTGTGTACGAAACCAGTTGTAAATAAAAAAAATTTACTCTCCCCGTAACTGAATACAATTTTCATTTGATTTTCAAAATGCAGATTCACAAACTAAATATCTCGTATATTAAGAAACTTCTTATAAGTATTCTGAAAATAATAATAAAATACAAAATAATAAGATTTTCATGAAAAAAAAAATGTTTTTTACAGATCCCTAATGGTCATTTTTAAGTAGAAAAAAATATTCATAAAAGAGAATACCTTTTATGTTGGCTTATTTATATAGTCACACCACGAGTTGCGCACAAAAATATTTTATACATTTTTTTACCAGTCCATATTCGTTGTGCGCCGACTCCGACCCTGTCTGCCTGTGCACAATCAGCTGTTCACTGACAGCCCAACTGACAAATCAAAATGGTCGAAAAGTGAACTAGACAAACAAAGAACGACACACAAAACAAGCTGAGAAAACCCACACAAGACGCTCAGAACCATCAAATAACTAGTGAATAATTAAAAAATATAATAACCAACAGAATGTTGGACCTCGAAGTCGTCCCGGAGCGGTCCTTGGGCTGTGATCAATGGGAATTCGTCCTAGGTAAGCGATCGCCCATACTTTTTTCAACTCTGTTTACAATCTTACATCTTTTGCGTTGTATTTTCAAACGTCCTAAATTACGCAATGCGTGCGAAATTTTATAATAACTCGTTTCTACGTTTTATCTGCGTAATGTATCTGCGGTAAAACAGAGAAAAAAAGCAATATCAATTATCCGCCATGTAATTTCAACACAATAGGTAAGTAGTTTCTTTGTCTTGTATTTTTGTATACAGTGCGTTTTGTATCCAAAATAAACACCCAAAAATCAGCATTTAAATTTGTTAACATATTTTTTATATTCTACTTGTTTTTTTTGCATAGTTTTTCTAGTGCTACGCAAATATTATAAAAACCTTTTGTTTCAAGGTCATCCTTATTTTTATTTGAAACCGTGTCATGGCGATTAAGGCGTTTTCTAAATTTGAATTTGGCTTGTTCTAAATTTGAATTTGTATAAAATGATGCATGGAATAAATTAAAAAAAATCCCTATGCCTATTCCCTATTTCCCAATTCCGTTTTAGGGAAAGGCGGCAGAAATTTATGTTTCTTTTGAGTTTTTTTTTTACGCATGCAGCATGTATAAACGCGAACTTACAAATGAGTCATACACAACCGATAGCGGCAATCTACAAAAATAGGATTTTTATCATACGTAGGATAAATATATCGGAAACACAGGAATTCGATTAATATATTTAACTCATTGTAGAAAAATTCCTACATTGCCGACTTTGGTTCCATACTACCTTATCATAAATTCTTTACATTTCAGATTATAAATTGTAAACGGATTGAGCACAAAATTTGAATTTAGAACTTTATTCTCTACGGGCAAACGTTACACTTATATGAGACAACGGTCCTTAGCAACCAATAACAAAGTATTTGTTTGCCTTTTCCCTAGCAACCCGGCCGTGCGACGTCACAATTTTGCCTACGCATATTAAACTTGCTTGAATTCGCCACCACCCACAGATTGCAATGGAAAGTTTTTTTTGTAGTAGGTACATTTTTATAATCAACGTTTTTTTTCTCACTATTTCAATGTCAACAACTCTCGCCAACGCATATAACAACACGTACCCACATTTGTTGATATCAACAATTGCATTATCATCATTATAACTGGAAAAGTGAATCGATTTATTGAACTTGGAAAAAAAAATGTTTTTGAAATGTCGCCTTTCATATTATTTAATTTAATTTATTTGTTATTTGTCATTTTTAAACAATTAAACAAGTACCTACTGTTTATTTTTGAGATAAAGCTAATTATGTACTTATAGTTTGTTCTAATATAATCATAAACATATACTTAGATATTATTATTTGTGTTATCCCTTGACTTGTAGGTTGGTATGAGGCTGACCACCCATGCTGTAAAACTTGGTTCAATTTTCAATTTATGTTTGAGGGAAATGCGGCAGGAGTTGCAAGGTTTATGTTTATGTGAGATTTGAATTCAATTTGTAAGTACACATTCAGCTTTTGTAAGCGCAAACTACACGTGTCTGTTTGTGGGCATGCGTTTGATATGAGTTTTAAATGTTAATATATCTTTGCTTAACTTAGATAATGGAGATTATAGTGGCAATATCCTATTATTGTAAATTGATGAAAACGTTAAAAAAACAATATGAATAGCTAGTATTTTACCAAGGTTTATATGAGTTTCTTATCTTTTTACTGATTCATAAAAATACAAGTACCTAATACTGACAGGCAAACATAAAGTAACTGTACTGTACTGTACTGTATCCTGCCGCCGTTCCACTAGGGGTGGCCGGTACCTCCGCAGATACGCCTCCACTTTTTTCTGTCCTTACAAACCACTTTCATTTCCTCAATATTCATCACCTTTTTCACACATACTCTTCTCTTATTCTCACTCTGCAGGTTCCATTCTTTCGCAATCTCACCTATTTGGTCTAACCATTCTTTCCTCGGCCTTCCCCTTCCGCGCTTTCCTCTGACATTTCCTTTGTACACTTTCTTCGTTAGTCATTCATCATCCATTCTTTCGAGATGTCCGAACCATCTCATTGTACTTTTTTGTACTTTCATTCTCATATTCTCTTTTATACCACACTCGTTCATCACCCAATCATTACGTACTCTATCATTCAGTGTCTTTCCAGCCATTGCTCTCAGGTAAGCCATTTCAACCGTACATACTTTACTCAGTTCACATTCATTAACTGTCCACGCCTCACTTCCATACATCAATGTCGGAACCAATATGCCATTGTGGACCGCCAATCTCATATTCTTCGTAAGTTTCCTATTTCTTGCAATTCTTCCAATCGTTCCCATTTACATAATATTATTCCTTCACTAAAGTTTCTTGACTTGTAGTATGGTATGAGCCTGACCACCCCTATGATGTAAAAGTGAAAGATTCTTTTCCAGCAAGGGAAGTCAGCCTCACCTTCTAACCTATACGTCACGAAACTAATGAAACGTATATGGATGATTTATTTTGTCGAATTTGACTTTCCGAAATTTTCATGTTCCTTGACAAATAACCCCCTGCAGCTGAACCCCCGAGCTGTAAAAACTTGGTTCACTTTTGCCAATGCCAACTCGGTTTCAGGGAAAGACGGCAGCACAGTTTACTCGTCCTTCACGAGAAATGAGTACCAGCCTGTCCTAAGCTGGGAAATCTCCGCTTCAACTGAAGTGGTTAGCACACGGTTATACCACTTACCTCGGAGAATAAAGGGGTTCCACTCGCCACATGCGCGACCCATTATGGGACAATGCGGTAAAAAGTTGCTCTGTATGTGCAGCTTACTTGCGTTACTCAGGTCGATAGCTCAGTTGGTAGAATGCTTGCATTCCATTCCAAGAGCTTAGGTTCGATTCCCATCAAGATGATGATGATGGATGATTTTTTTCCTGTGGCACCATTAATGGTCCAGGACCATCTCAAGGATGCCACGGCTTCTGGAGAAAAGCAATGTCTTCAGTCCCTTCCTGAAGGTGGTTGTAGGCTAGTTCGCGCGAACACCAACGGGCAAATTGTTCCAGGCAACCGGCCCGGCCACCGCAAAGCTCCTGTCTGCAAAATTTGATGTGTTCGCTCGTTTGGGCACTATGACCTTGTTGACAGCAGTGAGGGCAGAGCGTAGTGGTCGTTTTGAAGGCTTATCGACAGAACATAGCTGTCATAGGGTGTCGGAAATGATTTCCAGTCAAACCCGAAATAAAATACTGGCAAAGCTTAAGTACTCAGTTTCACAAAAAATTAGAGGCAGTCACACTTCAACTGAAGTGGTTGGCGTAAGGCCGTCCCCCTTGCGCCACATGTGTCGCCTTTGAAGAAGTTGCCCTGCCGTGCTACGTCTCAATTTTGTCTATGCCAATTAATGTGTAGACCTCATCTACGTGATATTTGATGACAGATGTTTGCCACACTTTTCTATTCTGTTTATGGTCATAAGTGGTGAGTCATTGAAGCAATAAATATTTAATTTCACACATGTTCTGCCATTTCTCTTACAATGTGCGGACTTACGAATGTTATCAGGCAGTTGGTGCATTAGCAACAGTAACCAATCACAATTTAATGACGCAATATTATTTTAGAATAGATTTTTTCCAGCTGATTCTTAATTGGTTTCCTTTCCACTTATTGCGTGACCAAAGCAGTTGGCCCGATCGGACTTTGTTGCCAATAAGTCCAACATTGTGGCTTTTTCCAAGTTCTGCGCAAGCTATGAAATTTAATTATAT
Source organism: Agapetus fuscipes (assembly GCA_951799405.1). Taxonomy (NCBI): domain Eukaryota; kingdom Metazoa; phylum Arthropoda; class Insecta; order Trichoptera; family Glossosomatidae; genus Agapetus; species Agapetus fuscipes. Next base: position 4,663,608 of record OX637352.1, on the reverse strand, counting down.
TTTATTTTCCACCATGAGGTGGTTGGCAATTTAGTCAGGAGATCGCCTCCCAAACATGTTCACTAACATTGACTAATAACATCTGTGGACAAGAAGTTATTTTAACGAAAAAAGACATATATATCTGTCTCAACTTACTTACGAAAATGGTCATTAGTTAGAAAGAGAACAAAGAACTTCACAGTTGCATTTTCGTTTTGTACAAAAAACTCAACAAAACAAAAAATCTTGAATGTTGGTACCATTGCAAAAAATGGCTGCCGATTTGACCGGAAATAGCTAAAGTTGACAGATAACACGCGTTATAAATATTGTGATCGCCAAAATTGATGCCAGTATTTTATATTTTCAAAGTGTATATTCATATTTTAATTTTATCACTCATTTCATTATAACCATTGTGATATTTTATGCGTAATATTTGTAATTGTTGCCGCCGTACATTCGGGGTTCCACTGCAACGTTTGACACAAGAGGAGCGCAAGAGGGAACAAGTATGAACCAATTCAGTACTTTAGTTACCGCTCCCCTATATTATAACTCCATGTTCACTAACATCACGCTCACTGTGGCCTTAAGTCAAAACTTACGAAAAGTGCTTAGAACCGTAACCCAACAGGGTGCAATTTAAAATCACCGAGCCTTTAAATTCCTTCACTTATGGCTATCACTGCTTGTTTGTGTTCTGAGCCACCTTGTCTTGTTTTACACTGGAGAGAGTGTTAGCCTCACGGGAGGGCCTTCTGACACTTGCATCTATATGAATGTTTTGCATGCCAGTCCTCGGATGGGATGAATATACAGGGCGTGAGTCAGAGGAGGGAGAACACAATGAGTGTTTATGAATGTGATTTAGTTTTAAAGAATGAAAAAAAAAACGGATTTTACTGACCGTGCAAAAGAGAAGAACGATTTTCTCTACGTTTCGTCGGAGTCATATCCGACGTCCTCAGGAGATTGGATTCCGTCCGTTGGATTCTCCAGGAGTGTACAGGGTCCCTTGCGAATGCGGAGCTTTATATATTGGACAAACCAAACGTAGCATCAACACCCGGTTGAAGGAACATATTGGTGCAGTTAAGAAGAATAACCCGAACAAGTCTGCTATTTGTGAACATTCACAGAAAGGGGTGAATCATCTTATCAGATTTGATAAAACAAAGATTCTATCTAAAGAAAGATTTCTCATCCCCCGACTTGTGAGGGAAGCAATCGAAATACACAGGCACCCCAACTTCAACAGAGATGATAGCTACAAGCTTTCCAGTATATGGAGGCCAGTACTAACTTCAATGATCCACCCTTTCATTAATCGGACGATTTCACAAGAAGACATAATATCATCCTTCTGTACAACTGGAGCTATAGCGACATGTATGGATGTATCTCCGAAGGTTACAAAAAATACCTACAACCTTCGGCCTCGATCTTACAACAACAATTCAACAGTTCGTTGTTCGTGGTTCGAGGACGTCGGATATGACTCTGACGAAACGTAGAGAAAATCGTTCTTCTCTTTTGCACGGTCAGTAAAATCCGTTTTTTTTTTCATTCTTTAAAATGTCTAACGACCGTAATCGTGATTTAGTTCCTATCAAAATGATGCACCGTCTTTAACAACAAACATGATAGTGCTGTCTGGCTCATGACATATTAAATGTTTTTGTCACTTTCTATGTAAGCAATGTGTCTCTACTCTGTCTTCTGTCTATGTACATATCACTACAGAAACCCATGAAATCACCATGGAAACGGTGTTTGTTACTAGTGTTGTTGAAAGTATGAAAGTATCTGATAAATTCTGAATTCGAAAATGTTCTTATCACATTGTGTACGGGATGATTTTCACAAGTATCTATTACTGCAAGCATAGAAGTGACATACTTGAATATGCAAGCACCTACATAATTCTTAAACTATTGCTTTCGTAGACCATCTCCTTCTAATATATCGATGGGAGAACATGTTACTGATGTGCGCTATTTACATTTCCAGGAATGCACTTCTCCCAGTCTGTGGCCATCATACAGTCCCAGGTGGGGGTCATCCGGGGAGTGCAGGTGCTCTACAGCGATGTGGTGAGGCATTACATGTATTATATTCTCATCTCAGTTAAATAGATACAGTACATATTTGCTCAACCCATCTCATATACCTCATCTGAAGCGCTATCCTGCTATATTCCTTACACTTTGGATATCAATCCAGTCGGAGCTTGCTAGTGCTTGCGAAAGAACACTACACCTTATTTTTCGACACAAATCACTATCTCATCATCTAAGGTTGTAAGGAATTTAGCAGAATAGCGCTTCTGGAGGTACTTTGTACGATGCAAATTCTTTTTCTTCTTCTTGTGCCTCTTCAGAGCCAAACTTCTGATGTCTATCGAAAGGCAAAAACTTGTTTATTTCGGCCGCATAATGAGAAATGAGAAATATTCACTCTTGCATCTCATCATACAGGGAAGAATTGAGGGAAGACGAGCTCCAGGTCGAAGCGGAACATCTTGGTTGAAGAACCTGAGACAGTGATATGGCAGAAGCACAAGATCCCGCTTTTGTGCCACAGTATCAATGGTGAAAATCGCTATGATGATTGTCAATCTTTATTGTAGACTGTCCAACATACTGCAATAGATAGATATTGCGCCAATAGTTTTAATTTATTATTTGTTTGTTCCAGAAACCCCTGGCAGTGGACCTGGTGATAAACATGCCCCTGGATGGGATTAGGCTGATATTTGACCCTGTGGCCCAGCGCCTCAGGGTCATTGAGATTTACAATATGAAGCTCGTCAAACTCAAATACTGGTAAGTCATCCTACCTTTCTCTTCTACTTTTTTGTGATTCAGTCTCTAAATATTCATAGCATGTACCCCTGCTCAAGCTGAAATAAAATTCGAACTGCCACAGGGATCAAGCTATGCTATCTCTTCTGTAGATGTAGTCTGACATCATCATGTAAAAATCTCACATGCAAGAATAGGACCATTAAAGGCTGTCAATATATTTATTCATTTAACAAATATGTACAGAACTGACAGTGAGACACCAAAACGTCACAATACATATAACATTGCAGACATAATAGAACAATACACAGATACATTATTCTACGCATCCATACGTCGTTCTAATATACATACAGATTCCGATAGTAAGCGATCCACACCAGTTGTAAATATATCCAGGTGTGGGGCTGAGGAGGCCAGAGTATTGAGCAGCGACAGCGCACGCACTACCCAAGACTGACGGAGAACATTGGTTCGGCAGGCGGGGATCGTGAAAAGATCATGTTGGCCAAATGAATATTGAATAAGAATTCTAGGGTTGCACGGCCGGCTGATGGTGCGGGAGAGATGTTTTCCGAGTTCTGTTGCCGTGGTCTGTGGTAGCTGGAGTTTCCGGACGTTTCACCCATGTCTATTTCAATAAGGTCCAGTGAAATGAGCTCCAAAACATTTCTCCAGGATCAATATTGGTACGGGCTTGGAATGTCTTTTTGCGAAGGCTTTGTCACATAATATCGCTTGTGTTTCCAGCGGTGCATGGTTCAATTCCCCCGAGGTGCCCCCGTCCATCGAGCAGGTGGAGCACTCCTTTGGGGCCACCCACCCCGGCCTGTACGACTCTGAGAGGCAGCTCTTTGCCCTGAACTTCCGCGGCCTCTCCTTCTACTTCCCTATAGATAGCAAATTTGAGGTAAAGTCAACTGAATTTATAAATGCGTATGTTCACACATACAAGCTCCAGTTCCTTGGATCTCAAATTGGCAATGAAGGTACTTGCGAAGGAGAGATCAGACGTCGTATCGTCATTGCCAAAATTACCATGTCTAAGCTGGACAAAATATGGAAAAAGTGGGGTGTGAGTAACAGCACCAAGGTAAAGCTTGTCAGGAGTCTGGTCCACTGTATGCTGCTGAGACATGGACCATAAAAGCTGCAGAAAGGAGAAAAAAAATATACTTTCAAAATATGGTATTGGAGGTGCATGCTCCGAATCCCATGGACAGTTAAACGTACCAACAAGTCCATTCGTCGGCGTACGGCGTCAATATATGTAGACGCCGTATTAAAAATAAATAATAATATTAGGATGATTTATTTGGTGAGCGCTGTTTTTGTGTGTATCACACCTCAAGAGCCCTCTGCGAGCTTGGTCGTCGCTGTAGAAAGCGCCAATTCTCAAGCAAGACCCAGTTGTTGTAAGGTTGGATGGACCTTTCAGTGACCGGTCTTTGGTAAAGGTTTATGAATTTATCAACTCAGCGAAGAGCACATTCGAAATATAAATGGTATATTTTTGTGCTCCGCCGGGATCCAAATCCACAACCTTCCATTTACGAGTCCAAAGTGTTGCCACTACGGACTACGGACCGGTCCAAGATGCCAACAACACACGGTGTACCTGAGCGGTTACCCATCCAAGTACTGTCCGCGCCCAATGTTGCTTAACTGCGGTGATCTATGGGAACCGGTGCTTTCAACATGGTAACGTCGTTGACCATTTTATTACTCAGTTCTTTTGGTACGTTGTCCGTGGCAATGAAGATAGCCTGGAACTACTGGTTGTGATCGGTGGCTTGGAGGAGAATAGGGGAAGGGGAAGATCCCACACACGATGGACCAATCAAGTGAAGACAGTAGCAGGCACTTTGGTGGTTGGAGGTCAGCGCAGTTAAGAGAGAACTGGAGAAGAGTGGTTGCTTCCACAAGGGTCACAACCCTCAGCAATGAGGAACAAGATTGATAATAATAATAATAATTAACTAGACTTATATGCGCCTTTTTGTGATTTACATCACTACAAAGGCGAATTATGAGATGAATCTATTTTTAATTCTATTCAAAGTGTCTTGACGACCCTTAATCGTCTTTGAAATCATATTTTGTCATGTTTCCAGCCTGGCTACGCGCATGGCCTGGGATCCTTGCAGTTCCCCAACGGTGCGTCGCCCGTCGTAGCTAGGACAACCATCTACCACGGCGCACAGCACTCTCAGGTAGCACACATCCTCATATGTCTATTCACTTCGAGGGCCATAATTCAGAGCCATTTATTTAATGTATACCCACAAGCAGATACGTATCGACACCTTAACCTCCTGAGTGCCAGAACGCGGATCCACGCTCACATAGTACTAATCTAATATAATCTAATCTAAGTTGCCAAGATATGTTACATTGCTCCTCCCCAAAACACAAGCTATGCTTACTTTGGGGAGTATTTATTGTAATTAGATTTAAAAATAGTTATTTATGCCACTGCCAAGTAATGATAGTCTTTTTAACACGAGTGCTAGTTTGTGCCATGAGGCGCAGCCGAATGGCACAATAGAAAGCACGAGTGTTACAAAGACTAATTACGTGCAGTGGCATACAATACTTTTTCTACGACCATGAGAGAATTAACAAAATAGTGAATAATAGTCATTATAATGTACTCGTCCATTTGAAGTAATTAAAACCTTACCTTTGTCAAAACGTGTGATTTATCATTCCCTTCGATTATCTAATCTAACCTAAGTTGTAAAAATAAATTATATTTAGGTTTCATATTGAATTCATGCCCACAAGCCGACACATATGTATAAGGTCGCGCTTTTACATCCTGCATATAAGCTTAAACATTCAAACCCAAAACTCAAATAAACATATGCCCTGCAGTTGTATTGGCAGGTGAACCAAATTTGTACAGCATAGGTGATCAACCTCATACTCACCTATTAACCAAGTAACTTTTTGAGTTTGTTTATTTTTTGCGGTGAAATTTTTTGTATTGTTTTCCTTTCAAGCCTTTTATTTTCCATTGAAAAAAGGAAAGCTTTATTTGGAGCAATCCGATAAATAAATTCGATAAATTTTAGCACTATTAACAATTTTTATTTGACTCTACACATAAAATATACTTATTTATTTTCATCTGAACAGGGCTAAAAGTCTCATCACCACGGTAATTCCTACCTACCGAATATCACTAATATTGTATGAAGTCTAATCAGCTGATCGCTTGCGGCCATCTTGGATTGACAGGTCTTCATACCCCCATACAAGGTTGACATTTGAAATTAAAAAATGGTTCCAATTCTGACAATGCGCATGCGCACATGTTCATTTTAACACGGTTACCGGTTGCATAATGTAACATTATGCAACGGGTGTAGAAATGTATGGCATTGTGATTGCGTTAGCCGTTTTGTAATTAGTAAATTACCAAATGGGAGTAGAACAAAATATTTTTATTGTAATATTTTGTACATATTGATAAAAACAATAAAGACCTTATGAATTATGAATTAAATTGGAGATTCACATTACATGCATTTTCACAACCAGGACCGGTCCGTAGCTCAGTGGTAACACTGCGGACTCTGAATGGGAAGGTTGTGGGTTCGATTCCCGGCGGAGCAAAAAAATTATATCATTTATATTTTCAAATTTGCTCTTCGCCGGGTTGAAAAATTCATAAAACCTTTACCAATGACCGGTCACCACAGGTCCATCCAGCCTTACAGCAACTGGGTCTTGCTTGAGAATTGGCGCTCTGTAGCGACGACGATCAAGCTCGTAAAAAGGTCGATAGCTCAATTGGTAGAATGCTTGCATTCCATGCCGAGAGCAAGGGTTCGATCTTAAAGGTTTACTCAGCCTTTACAAGAAATGAGAACCAGCCCCCCCGGGAGCTGGGAAACCCCGACTTCAACTGAAAGTGGTTGGTGTGAGGCCGGCCCCCTTACCTGTAAAAATAAATAGGTCCCGAAGCGCCACATGCGACCCCTTCGGGGATAACGCAGGCAAGAAGTTACACTATATGTGTAGCTTAGTTGCGTTACACGTACAAGTTTGCGCTTGCACATGCCGCATGTGAACCTACAACACAAAAACCAAATCTCAAATGGACATACACCCTGCAACTCTTACCGTCCTTCCCTGAGACAGGGGTGACATTGGCAAAGTGAACCATTTTTACAGCATGGGTGGTCAGCTGCATACCAACCTATAAGTCAAGGAACATGCACGACAAATTACATTTTGTAACTCACATTTTTTTTCATTTTTATTTAGTTTTTACCCAGCAATAAGATCAAAAATTGTATAAAATACTGATATTGGGTAAAACTACCTTCCAAGTAACTCAAAGCGTTCATTTTCGTTTTTTGAATATTTAAAAAAAAATTAAGTTGAACTTGTAAACTGAAGAGTTAATAGATGAAATTCTGGTTTTCTTTACAAGACACACACTAATAACTAAAAAAATGTATTGTTTACATTCCAAAGGGTCAATGCTTACACCCGCGGTGGGATTCGAACCCGAGCTCTCGGCATGGAATGCAAGCACTCAACCAACTAAGCTATCGACCGGACAACCAATAACAATATTGCCTTTTTCTAGCTACCCGGTCGTGCAATTTTGTTGTGTATGGAATTTGTGTCGAGTCTAATGTTGAAGGATTATTTAAGTAAAAAATATCATAGGAAATAATACAGCTTCTAATTTTTTTTTCAGTCAAATAACGGGGATACAAATGCGCTGACCACTAGTGTGCCAGAGCTGCCCTTGAGCTGCTACCACAGTCACATGTACCTGAGCCGCTGTGAGGTCATCAGGGAGAGGCACCGCACCAAGGGACTACGGTTACATCTCTACACAGAAGGTAATCTATAATCTAAGTTGCTGAGCTGCTGCCACAGTCACATGTACCTGAGCCGCTGTGAGGTCATCAGGGAGAGGCACCGCACCAAGGGACTACGGTTACATCTCTACACAGAAGGTAATCTATAATCTTAGTCTCTGAGCTGCTACCACAGTCACATGTACCTGAGCCGCTGTGAGGTCATCAGGGAGAGGCACCGCACCAAGGGACTGCGGTTACATCTCTACACAGAAGGTAATCTATAATCTTAGTCTCTGAGCTGCTACCACAGTCACATGTACCTGAGCCGCTGTGAGGTCATCAGGGAGAGGCACCGCACCAAGGGACTGCGGTTACATCTCTACACAGAAGGTAATCTATAATCTAAGTTGCTGAGCTGCTGCCACAGTCACATGTACCTGAGCCGCTGTGAGGTCATCAGGGAGAGGCACCGCACCAAGGGACTACGGTTACATCTCTACACAGAAGGTAATCTATAATCTTAGTCTCTGAGCTGCTACCACAGTCACATGTACCAGAGCCGCTGTGAGGTCATCAGGGAGAGGCACCGCACCAAGGGACTGCGGTTACATCTCTACACAGAAGGTAGAGAAGGTAGAAGCTAGAAACAGCGAGTAGTAGTAGAAGAGAATACATTACAATAGTAACAACATCTGGTAACTTTAGTAATGATTATGATAACAACGCAACTAAGCTACACATATAGTGTTACTTCTTGCCGCGTTAGCCCCGAAGGGGTCGCATGTGACGAGTTGAACCTATTTATTTTTACAGGTAAGGTGGCCGGCCTTACGCCAACCACTTCAGTTGAAGTGGGGGTTTCCCAGCTCCCGAGAGAGCTGGTACTCATTTCTTGTGAAGGCTGAGTAAACCTTGCCGGTGTTTTATTTTGGGGTTTGAAATAAACACGGGAAACACAGGAAATCATTTCTGACACCCTCGGTGGGATTCGAACCCGAGCTAACGGCATGGAATGCAAGTACTCTACCAACTGAGCTATAGACCATTATATTTTTGGATTCTCAACAAATGGCTAAAACGGACAAATATTTGGATTGTATCGATGCGAGGGAGTGAAATTTCAATATTTTTAGTTTTTTAAATAAAGTAAATCTCTCCCTGAGTGAAGCACCCACCGCTTTGCGAAAGTGCGCCGTCTCTAAATGAAATATATCAATGCTACTGAAACACTTGTTAAAGTATCACATATCTGGTAAATCGGCAAATTCGTACAGGTTCCATTAATAAATCTATTGTTCTCATGATATCCACATTGCATTGATGATGAACCACGCACGCAACTCTTGCAGGAGCCACCCGCAGCCTGGAGCCCGCCCGCCGCGGCCTCACGCGCTGCGTGGTGTTTGGGTGGCGCTGCCAGGACGTGGCGCGCGCGCTGGGCGCCCCCTCGCGCGTGTTCTACAAGGCCGAGGACAAGATGCGCATCCACAGCCCGCAGGCGCGGCGCAAGCAGCACGCCGCGCGCAGCGACTACTTCTTCAACTACTTCACCCTCGGACTGGTAAATACATGCCACCATATAATCTCTATAATCTAAGTTGCAAGGATATATTACATTTCAAATTGCATCCCCACAAGCAGGCATGTGTAATACTGCATGTGAACTTACAAATTAAAATCTAAACCTCAAATGAACATAAACCCTGGAACTTTTGCCGAATTTGCCGACATTAGCATAGTAAACCATTTTTTACAGTATGGCTGGTTAGCCTCATACCAACCTATATGTCTAGAATGTATAAATACCTATACATTTTTATTTATGCAAATATAAAATGTGCAAATATATAATATGGAAAATGCAAATAAATAAAAAAATCTGAAAGTGGAATGGGTGAGTTTTAAGGTTTTTCAAAACCCGTTGATAGCTCAGTTGGTAGAATGCTTGCGTTTAATTCCATAGGACTAGATTTCGATCCCAACCAAGGGTGTCGGAAACGATTTCCTGCTTAGGTGTTTATTTCAAACCCTAAATCAAAATACCGGCAAGGCTTACCTCAAATTCCCACTTCAAATTAACTTACCTGTGAAAATGAATAAATTCCGCACCTCATGGAAGTGGCCTTTGGAAGTGGCACTTCATGTGTGCTTAATTGTGTTCTATGGTTAATATCTCTGTTAGCAGCTCTCTGTGAATCACAGGTTGTTAGTTTCAGGCCATCTGAGATGCTTTCTGCTAAATTCCTTACGACCTTAAGGCGACATAATAGCGATTTGTGTCCAAAAATAAGGTGTACTGTGATTTTTTATCTATGGAGTTTATTTTGCAAGCGCTAGCAAGCTCCGACTTGGATTGATCCAAAGTGTAAGGAATTTAGCAGAATTGCGCTTCTGGACAGCAAGGCATGCTCGCCTTAAATTATGGTGTTTGATTGACTGTGAATGTGTGTCTGTTTGTTGTCAGGATGTGCTGTTTGACGCCAGGACCCAGAAGGTGAAGAAGCTGGTGCTGCACACCAACTATCCGGGCCACTACAACTTCAACATGTACCACCGCTGCGAGTTCACCCTCTCCGTGCAACCAGAAAGGTAACGCCTTACGACAGACACTGTTTGCTCTACATTGTACAGTCTGTAGGCTTTCGTCTTCTCAATCTTGTTCCTCATTGCTGAGGGCTTTAACCCGTTTCGAAGCAACCACTCTTCTCCAGTTCTTTCTTGTGGTGGTGTCAGTGTACAGCCGCTGGAAGCAAGTGGTCCTAAATAGAGCCTCTTCTGCCAATACTAACAATCTTATGTATCTCACATTGCAGGGTGCAGACAGACAAGCTGCTAGATGTGTCTCCGCAGCCTATAGTGGTGTCAGCATAGAGCTGCTGGAAGCAAGTGGTCCTAAGCAGAGCCTTTTCCACCAATTCTTACAATTTTATGTATCTCACATTGCAGGGTGCAGACAGACAAGCTGCTGGATGTGTCTCCGCAGCCTGTGGTGGTGTCAGCGTATAGTCGTTGGGAGCAAGTGGCCGCGGCCCTGCGCCCTGCTGAGAGACCTGTGGTCCTCAACAGGGCCTCGTCCACCAACACCACCAACCCGTTCGGCTCCACATTCTGCTATGGCTATCAGGATATGATATTCGAGGTAGATTCTCATTTTTTTTTTCAATATTCTCTCACAATGTTTCAACAAAAATGGAGTCTTTCCTAAGTTGCTTTTATAGCTCTTGTAACTGATAAATTTGTGGCTTCAGCAGAGTGCAATAATATGTCACCTCATTTTTGCTAAGAACCTCTAAAAATCCAAGAGCTGCTAATGAAATTAGGCACTAGTCTCTTCCTTTTTATGTCAATTAAGAACACTCACATCTTTACCAGATGCAATGGTTTGTAGTGATCAATAATTTTTCATCATACGTATCTCAGAAATGTGCATTTGCCCTTGAAACATAAAATAATAGACAAATGTGAATGAAAAACAATTTTCATAAATCACACTTGTATGGGACAACTGCCCTTACCAACTGATGACATATTTGTTTTTTGTTCTCTAGCACAATTTTGACTATTCTAATTCATGTGCTAAGTCCATTGTCCCAACTTTTACTAAAATAAGAAAATCCTTTCCATTCCAGGTGATGCCAAACAATTACATAGCATCCGTCACGTTGTACCACCTGAACGATGGCTCCTCCAACTGGGAGTCTTCGAATCGGGCGGGCGGCATGCAGGGGGGCCCCCTGGTGTGTCGGCAGCAGGGACAGGTCGCGGCGTGACGCAGCGCCGCGCCCCCGCCGCGCCTGCGCCCCCCGGCCAACAACTGACATCACCCCAACCCCACGCAGCACTAGAAACAACCAGTTGCATCATAGTGGCAGTGGTGTCCCCCAAGGATCACATTTCGGACCACTATTTCTTCAAAATTAAAAATAAGTGAAACAGATCTTTGAATTGTGAATTGTGCTGAATGAACATGAAATCTTTGGTGTATAATCCATTGAAGACATCACCTTCAACTCCACGTAGAACTAGAAACAACCTGTTGCTTCATAGTAGCTGTGGTGTACCCCAAGGATCACATTTCGGACCACTCTTATTTCTTCTAAATTAAAAATAAGTGAAACAGATCTTTGGATTGTGAATTGTGGTGAATGAACATTGAGTGTTTAGAATCTTTTAGAATTATTATAAAGTTTAATATTATTATTTACTACACAGTTTTTTTTAGTTATTTTTCTTAAAAGGGCTATTCCTTTCAATTCGGTTGTTATGAAAATATTTTTTAAACCTTTTTTTGATGAATTTCCTTTTTCCTTCAGCTATCTTATCCCAAGCAGACAATATACCAACTTTTTATGGAAAATATTGACACCCCATCGTCTTGTCTGTATACTTTCGGACATGAATACTCTATCCACCAATTCTTTGGATAAAAAAACACTTTGTCGGACCTATTCTGTTCAAATTTTGTATAAAACCAACCAAATATTGCATTGAAATCTCCTTTGTCCTCTTGTTATAGATCCTGTTGCCTTAGAAGTTGTTCCCACTAGCTTGGATCAGCTGTCCTTACATCTTTTCGGTGGATTTTTTAATTATTTCCAACATTTTTTCGGTTCTCTGCATATTTAATCTATTTCTTATAAACTTAACCCATAATTTAAGGGAATCATTGTATTTTTAATGAGTGTTACCTTGTAAGGATTCCAAATTCACACATTTTTAATCTCAACTGCTCACTGACAATGCTATTTATGGAATATTATTTGATATGATGTTTTAAATGCCAAGCAACTCTTGCATTTAAACCATCTACCCAGCTCCCGAGGGGGCTAGGTACTCATTTATTGTGAAGGCAGAGTAAATCTTACCGGTATCTTATTTTGGGTTTTGTAAAAATAAAAATCGAAACGCGAAATCATTTTTGACACCCTCGGTGAGATTCGAACCCATGCTATCGGCATGGAATGCAAACATTCTATCAACTGAGCTATCAACGGGATGGTGATCTAGTACCATAGATGGTAATCTAAATCTAAATCTAAGCTGCAAAGATATGTATCATTTGAGATTCATATTAAATGCATTCCCACAAGCAGACACACATAATTTCGCGCTTACGCATGTGGACCTACAATATAAAAAACCCAATCTCAAATGAACTTAAGCCCTGCAACTCTTGCCGTCCTTCCCTGAAGCAGGGGTGACATTGGCAAAGTGAACCATTTTTTACAGTATGGGTGGTCAGCCACATACCAACCTATCAGTCAAGGAATACAAGCAATATGATAGTAAGCAATAAATGGTATATTTTCTGAAAATTAAATAAATGTATGAAAACACAGAGAATGACTTTTTGTGTGTTTCCATGTATTTCTCCCATTTTATAAAAAACATATTATATATAGATTGCCTCTTTTGGTTCCATATGACGCATTTTGTAAGTTCTTAATGCTGTGATCCTAAAAATTTAAATTTTCCCTAAATGTGTGGATATGGATTCCCTGCAAACCTCCCATCATATCATCTTGGCGACATTATTCCCCGAAAAATGTGATTTATCGTTGAGGCGTCGGCACTGATGATTTCATCTGATCGATATGGGGCAACTCGGACACAGTTGTGCCCTGTAGAGGTTGCATTTAAAAATCAGTGTGGCAATTGTTTGAAAAATATTTTCCCCGCAATTTTGACGACTGCGCGTTAAAATATGTTCTTTGTGCAGTCGTTGAGAACCTTTTTGTGTGTGAAGAGACTTAACGCAAGTGAATTAAAAATAATTATTATCATATTATGATATATAGTGATTAATCATAAAGTGTATATTATAATTGATGTATTTAAATATAGACACATATTAAATGTGTTATATTATAGCTGTTTATCCTACTTATAGGTTTTATGTGGCCATAATTATTGTTTAAATATTTTTTTAAATTGTAACACTCTCAAATTTAAAAATGTACAATAGTTTTTTCAATGTGCAATTTAAGTCATAAAGAACCAAATTTGGTTATCCATGATTTTTTTTGAAAAATGAAATAAATGTATGGAAACACAGTTGACGATGGTGAAACCATTTTGTGACGATTTGCGAGTGGAATCTATTTATTTTTATAGGTAAAGGGGCTGGTGTTACACCAACCACTTGAGTTGAAGTTGGGGTTTTTCAGCTCCCGAGGGAGCAAGTACTTATTTCTTGTGAAGGCTGAGTAAACCTTGCCGGTATTGTATTTTGGATTTTGAAATAATCACCGAAATGCGAAATCCTTTCTGACACCCTCGGTGGGATTCGAACCCGAGCTCTCGGCATGGAATGCAAGCCCTCTACCAACTGAGCTATCATCCGGACTTCTGAGAATGTCATTTTGTTTTGTTTCTGTAGATTTATCACATATACACACCCAAATGAATTTATTTGAATTCTTGAAATCATTATGTGACTTGTCTGATATAGAACATAGCTTTAAAAATATTTAAAAATGAAAAAAAAATGTAAATCAACTTAATAATAACAATAACTTATTAAAATATAGGAATAAATGTGAGGTCTATTATCTTCTTTTTTCAATATTTAAAAAAATCTGATTTAAAAGAAAATGCTTGAAAGTAGTTGCCCTTCTAATTGGACAAAAGTTCTGATTTTTCTGTCTCACTTTAATATTAATCTTTTCATTCATATTATCTTTGTGCAGGATAGAAAACGCAACAAAACCAAGCTACACATACAGTGTAACTTCTTGCTGCATTCTCATTTCTGACTTTATTTATGGGATTCAAACCCTAGCTCTCGACATGGAATGCAAGCACTCTACATACTGTGCTATCAACCAATAAAGTTATTGACTTTTTTTCTTTTCCCGCAAAAGCGCAACTCAACAGAGCGCTTGCTAACAAAAAGCATACTCAACTCAGTTACACATATAGTGTAATCTCTGTCTGCGTTATCCCCGAAGGAGTCACATGTGGTGATTCGGGACCTATTTATTTGTACGAGTAAGGGGGCTGGCCTCACGCCATCCACTTCAGTAGACATGGGTTTTTCCCACCTCCTGAGGGTGCTGGTTCTCATTTTTTGTGAAGGCTGAGTAAGCCTTGCCGGTATTTTATTCTGAGTTTGAAATAAACACCGTAACGGGAAATCATTTTGTGACACCCTCGGTGGGATTCATACCCGAGCTCTCAGCATGGAATGCAAGCACTCTACCGACTGAGCTATCGACCGGACACACGACTTTGAGATATACAATGGCGCATTATTTTGTTGAGATAAATACAGATAATAAGCAGATCTGATAGCTTTGTGATTCCTTAGGAAGTAGAACCAACCGTAGATTCAGAATGCTGTAAAATAAAATAAAACCCCTGATTACAGGGATTTTTAATTTTTTATTTACTGTCCATGATGTCACAAAGACAAGGCATATTTTGAATGTGTAGACTCCATTCTTGCCGTTTTTTCCAACTTTTTTTCGACAGAGCAACATTTGTTAAAGCACATGTGTAGCCTCAGACCAAGTTGTTAAAAAACTTAACCATACGTGAAAAAACTACAATTTTCATGATAAAATTTTTTTTTTCAAAGAAAAATATGTTCTTAATTTGATTATCTCATTAATCTGCTTCGAATACAAATATTTTTTAATTATTTAATCAAATAAAAGTATAAAAAAAAACATGTATTTTAGCCAATATTAATTTTAAGAATATTTTATTTTTTAAGGATACATCGTGGCCTGTTATTTAAAATTCTCATTACTAAATTTATTGATTACTGTCATCTATTGAAGAATGTACAAAGCTTAATAATAATTAATTCAAAATTTGAATGTAAAATTCTCTACAACATTTCAATATTTATTTTCAATTTTATGCCAAATTATTATATTTTAAATTTATAAAAATTAAATTTGTTAATGATTGTTTTCTATGCGTAGCTAAACCATTCAAAAGATTTTGACAAAATTTTAAAAACATGTGTATACAGTTTATCTACTGGATTAATCGTCTAAATTTTAATGTCGATCGGATAACAATCAGTTGCAGAATTTTTCCATTTTGTGAACAATGTACCTAGATTATGATTTTGAAATTCTGTATGAAAATTAAACTTTATGATCTATTGTATAGATGGCAGTATATTTAATAAATTTTGATGAAATCGTTTTTTTCTTAAATTTAGCCTTATATTTAGGTTTAACAATTCCCACCTTTTTCTAAAGCTATGGTAACATGCATATTTAGGCTGAAAACTAAAGTTTTGGACTTACTTTAAATCTAAGTTACCATTTTTTTGCTATTTTGAACTAACAAATGAAGGGTAAATTTTTTGAGTCTTAAATTTAATTAATTAATCGCATTGTAATATGAATACTCTAAGAAACAAATAAATAAACAAACAAAAAAACTATATAATTTATTAAATAAATATAAAAAAATGTGATAATGTTAGATATTTTTATTATTTTAATTTCATCTTATGATTAAGTTGACGTTGTATCATACGATTCGCATAGAACCAAAGTTGGCGATCTAGGATTATTTTTAAATGACATTTTCTATGTTTCTATGTAGTTAAATCATTTTCAGAAATACACTAGATTTCCAACTTTGGTTCTATATATTTTTTGCATTAGTAATAGTTTGTTTTAATGATCTCATGTTGTCGTATTCGCAAAAAGAGTTTTTCTGTGGCGTTTTTGCAATTTTTAATTTAATTTTGAAAATGGACGGCACATCATCTAATCTAATCTAATCTAAGCTGCAAAGATATATATCATTTAAGATTTATATTAAACGCATTCCCACAAGCAGACATGTATAATTTTGCGTTAACACATGCCGCATGTGGACCTACATTATAAAAACCCAATCTCAAATGAACATAAGCCCTGCAACTCTTGCCGTCCTTCCCTGAAACAGGGGTGACATAGGCAAAGTGAACCGTTTTTTACAGTATGGGTGGTCAGCCGCATAGCAACCTATAAGTCAAGGCATCATCACCACGGTAATCTTACCTCCCGAATATTGATAATACTTGTATGAAGACCTGTAAATCCAAGATGGCCGCAAGTGAACAGCTGATAAGTCTCCATACAAATATTACCGATATTCGGTAGGTAAGAATTACTGTGCTGATGAGACTTCCAGCCTTGGTGGGATCTCAATGAGCGGATGAATTGAAATGGACAGAATTGTGACAACACAATTTAATGACAATCAAAATACCTACGCAAAAAACCCAAATCCCAAATGAACATACAATCTGCAACTCTTCCCGGCCTTCCTTGAAACAGGGGTGACATTGGCAAAGTGCCATTTTCTACAGCATGGGTGGTCAGCCGCATACCAACCTATAAGTCAAGGAACAATGTCAAGAGTCAATGCTGACCAGAAGGGCTATTCTACTAAATTCCTTACACTTTGGATATCAACCCAAGTCAGAGCTTGATAGCGCTTGCGATAGAGCTCCATCGATAAAAAATCACGGTACACCTTATTTTTGACACAAATCGTAACGCTATCTCGCAGAATAGTGCTTCTGGCGGGATTCCAACTGGCATTGTTTTATTTCAAACATACGCTAGTCGAATTACCTTTAATTAATTAGTGACGAATCCATTTTCAATTTCAATTTGAAAATTCAAATTCAACTTTCAAAACCCGGAAAAAACTTTTTTTTAGAAAAATCATTGTGCCTATCTCATGTACATACATAACTTATTGTACCCAACAAATGAGTCTCACAGAACCTAACGTGGCGATCTAGAATTTTTGTAAAAATCCGATGAATATACGAAAACACAGAAAAATTATTTTATCATCATTTCTGTGTATTTATCATGATTTATAAAAAATGTAGATTGTCTCATTCGTTTCTAAGCGACTCAATTGTTAGTTAGTTTACCCAATTGTTTTCACTTTTATTTTTTATTTCTATAGATGCTACTTTTTCTTATTCAAAAGCAAAAAATATTTTTTAATTTTGTGTCTAAAGTGAAAGCTTCATATAACCTGTGTTTGATCTTTGATCTATAATCTAAGTTGCAAAGATATATTAACATTGAAAACTCTTATCAAATGCATGCCCACAAACAGACACAAATGCTGCATGTGCATTTACAAATTAAAAACCAAATCTCAAATGAACATAAGCCCTGCACTATTGCCGACCTTCCCTGAAACAGGAGCAACATTGGCAAAGTGTACCATTTTTTACAGTATGGGTGGTCAGTCTCATACTAACCTATAAGTCAAGGGATGATGATGATGGTAAATCAGTTGATTCTTTTTATTGGCGCCGTTTCATGACGATGATCAGTCTTGGGACGTCTCTTGAAGTGACTGCCGTCGGCGATCTCTCGAACCACAAGTGGTAGCTGGTTCCATGCCCTTGGAGCCGCCACTGCAAAAGCACGCTCACCAAACACTGTTGTAGACTTGCGCAAATGATCATCAATCAATGTTCTGGTTCGACTTTCCGTACAGCCCAAAGTCAATTGTCTGCTATTCAAACCCCATTCGCAAGTTACAGTCATGCCTTCTCATAGAGTGGCGTTTGTGTCATTGAGCTCAATTTATATGGTACGCTGTGGACTGCGAAACAAATTACTACAGGGGAAAAACAAGCATTTTTTTTTTTTTTTAAGAAATCCTGTGCGGGAGACTCCCTAGATTCTAGAGACTCTAGGTGTCTATGACACTTGTTGTAGTGCCGCAGAGGTGCACGAGCTTGGTTGTCGCTACAAAGCGCCAATACTCAAGCAAGACCCAGTTGCTGTAAGGCTGGATGGACCTTTGGTGAGCGGTCATTGGTAAAGGTTTATGAATTTTTCAACCCAGCGAAGAGCAAATTTGAAAATATAAATGGTATATTTTTTGTGCTCCGCCGGGATTCGAACCCACAACCTTCCCATTCAGAGTCCGCAGTGTTACCACTGAGCTACGGACCGGCCAAAGCAATGTCAGCAAAAATCAGAAAATAATTAATCTTCTAATGCCATCTAGTGGCATCTGTGTGTATCTAAAGCTCTGCAAAATTTGTAATGAAACAACAGTCGCTATCACAGTTTATGGCGGTATTTACGGTTCTTTGTGCCAGGCAATAACCATGAGAAATACAGACTTTCAAATTTATAATTTTGATTTATTCAAAATTTTCTTCAACTGAAATTCCTTGTTCTTCCCCTGTAGTCTTCTAATGCCTTGTATTAGAGTATTGTGCGTTGCGTGCAAGAATCTTTACATAGCATTGTTTATGAATATGGGTATGTAAGTAGCGTTTTCTCTAATATGGAACTTTCACTTCTTACCGCATTTTCCTGTATTCGAAGTATAAAACTTAACATATAAACTCTGTACCAAAAAATGTATAGAAAGTAGAATAGCACTTCATGTGAGCATTTTAGTTTTAATACAGTTTTAGTAAACGCTATGGTAGAGTTTTGATGAAACGTTTTATACTTGGGTACTGTTTTAAATGAAAAATATCTCAGCAATACCATTTTGTTTTCATACCTTTTATCGAATGCCAAATTCAAAAGTACCATTTACCGTTTACATAAAAAATACCAATGTACTTCTCAATTGCAGAACTTCATCGTTTTCTTTAAATGTTTAACTAAGCTATTTTACTTTTATTTAGTCAAATGATTTGAATTAAATAATGAAATGGTAGAAGTATAACTTATTGCACAAATTGTAAGCAAACTTGGTGTTTTCCATATAAAAATGAAAATTACTCTCAAACCAAACATGACGGTGTTTTATTTCCTCTTTCTTCTCTTCGCCAATTTCATAGTTTCTCCATTTTCTGTGTTGGACAGGTTGAGAAATAACCTGCCGTTCCCTGCCTTCAAGGACATCTTTTATTTTTATAAAAGTAGATTTGTGAAGAGGGATGCAATTCACCAACGTATTCTGCCTGGCCAGAAACAGGTATTAATGTCATCAAATTAATAATTCATTATTGTATATTTTAATGAATTATTAATAAATAATTACCCAATAGCGCCCTCATTTAGTTGTCATCTGTGTACGGGTGTAATAATAAAGGCCATGTATAACTAAAAAAAAAGTTAGGTTTTTTTTTGACTACTTATTTAAATGTTTATTTAATTCAAAGATTTAATTCGTTGATTTCAGGAAAAAATGGTAGGCACCTATTTATAATAGTGTTTGTTGATCCGGCAACTTGACACTGGCGCCCCTGCTCTCCGCGGGAATACCATAGAAAAAGAAGAAGAAGTTCGAAATCACTTGTCATTGTCGCTTGTCATTTCTTTCATTTGTTGAAGAAAATATTGTCAAAATGGCTTTGGTTGAATACTGTGGGCTGGATAAACTCATAAACTTGAATCCCTTGAACCGTTACGATGAAGTGAATCAAGATGTCGTGAGAAGCACGAGAAATTTCATCACAAACACGGAGTTGAGTGTGCCGCCGTTTGTCAACGTAAGTTTTTAGGTTATGTTGTATCGGCAAAATTGCACATCATCGTTCTTTTATTTCACGATTAACTAACGCTTTTGATCTTCTAATCAATGCGTTACATTTTAAAATGTAATTGTTTGCCGTCTTTTTTTTCATTTTGTTTTTTTCTCAGCTGTAATAGGTATCGGGTTTTTTCACAAAGGACTTCTCACAAATGACAGTCAAAAAAAGCTGTGACGTCGCTCGGCCTGCTTGCTTGGAAAAAAGCTAAGTGATCAAACTAGGGTTTGATTCCCGACAAGGGTGTTAGAAGTGATTTCCCCTTACAGTGTTTATTTCAAGCCCAAAAAAAATACCGGCAACGTTTACTCAGCTTTTGCAAGAAATCAGAACCAGCCCCCGCGGGAGACTGGAAATCCTCACTTTGACTGAAGTGGTCGGCTTAAGGCTGGTCCCCTTACCTATAAAATTGATAGGTTCCACTCACCACATGCGATCCCTTTGCGGACACCCCATGAAGAAGTTGATGTATTGCTTTTTACTCTCTTGTTTACTTTACTTTCTTCGGCTCAGAAGCCTTAAAGGCTCAGGGCCTCCCGCACCACAATCCTCCAGGACTCTCTGTCTTGTGCTGCTTCCCTCCATGGCCCCCTCACTTTGGCGTTGTCTGCCCACCGCATCCTGGGACGTCCAAGTGGTCTAACACCTGAGGGGGCACCATTCAAGACAGTTCTGATGATTCTGGAGTCCTCTGCACGTGCTACATGTCCGGCCCACTGGAGTCTTCTTGATTTCATTAGCGACACTATGTTTGGGTCTTGAAACACGGACATCAGCTCCGCGTTGGTCCGGATACACCACCTGTCTTGTTTCTCTTGTTTCTGAGTCAGACTCCAGGCTACGCATTCGTACAACACAACTGGCCGAACAATGGAAGTGTATACTTATCTTGAATTGCTTTTTTGCGTTGTGTTTATGTCTTGTATTTGTTTCCAGCCCGCTGAGAACTTGGCCAGGTTTGTGAACAGCGGCGATGGCAAAGGAATTAAGATGCACTTTGACCACGGAACCACAACCCTGGGATTCCAGTACCAAGTAAAAATAATCACTTGTCATCTTTAATAGCACTCTTTCTGTTCGCGCCAAAGCGACACCTATTGGTCATCCTTCAAATCAATTTCCTGTATCCAAAACTTAACCTAAACAATTACCTTAAACCTGTTCTACCTACCTATATAATTGCCACTTGTTCTCAAGCTTTTGTGAAAGGAGGCTGTCGTGAGACTTGTTCTCAACCTTTCATGCAAGGAAGTTGTCGTGAGACTGGTGATCGAGCTACCGTCACAGATAAAATTTGTGTACGGGAGTTTTTGTAGTGCGACAAACACAATCAAGATCCCTACTTTGGGAGCAAGCATCTGCGACAAGATAACTGCAGTCTGCCGAGATCTGGATCACGTGCGGGAGAAGCAAGGTGAATGGCTATCCTTCGGTCCTTTCATCCTTGTTGTCCCGACCAAAGTCCAAATTCTCGGAGCGGTTACTGCGTACCCTTGTCGTGGTACTGTCGGATTGAGTAGCCTCAAAAACTTAAGTCAATTCATCAATTGAGAACACGCGCTCTGAATCACCTGCGCGTTGTATACTTTCTGTAATTTACTGCCGTGTTCATAACCATTATCATAGGCTCGACAGCCCTGAGCAGGCGTTGGCTGAATCCAGGATTCTCTACTCTCGCCTGTCCATGCCTTGCTCTCTGGCTGCATTATGTCTGCCTTGGCTGCATCTGCGTTAATACCGTTTATCCATGGCCTTTCTAGTCTCATTTGGCCTTGTGGTGCTGTGGACATTGGCAAAGTGAACCATTTTTTACAGGATGGGTAGTCAACCTCATAAAAACCTACAAGTTAAGTAACATATTACTAGTAAAAGGGAATTGTTATTCAGATGGGCGAATACTTGAGAAAGCCTGTTAGTGACTGATTCCGAATAATGCTATTGAAAAATAGATTATATGAGCTTGTTTTTGTCACCAGGGAGGAGTTGTCCTGGCCGTGGACTCCCGAGCTACTGGCGGACAGTTCATTGGATCACAGAGTATGAAAAAGATCGTAGAGATCAATGACTACCTGCTCGGTAAGCTGCAATTCCTTTATTTGTAATAGCCCTACTGCCAACAGGGAGAGGATCAGCGTGGCCGCGGCCTCCAAGCTGATGTAGTTGTGATCATCATCATGTTGTTGTGTCCAGGAACGTTGGCGGGAGGCGCCGCGGACTGCGTGTACTGGGACCGCGTGCTGGCCAAGCAGTGCCGCCTGTACGAGCTGCGCAACAGGGAGAGGATCAGCGTGGCCGCGGCCTCCAAGCTGATGGCCAACCTCGTCTACAACTACAAGGGCATGGGGCTCTCCATGGGCATGATGCTGGCCGGCTGGGACAAGAGGGTAACACACAAGCTGCATTCCAATTATTTATTATCGTTTGTTGTCTATTATGCCAAAACCTTGAACTCTGCAAGTGCGTGGTGAGGTGTTATGCCTTCCCAATTGCTCTATATAGTATGGAGGGATGGACGCTCACTCAGGCACTGGAGAGACAAATCTAAGCGTTCGAGATGAATGTCTATGGAGTACTTGCATTCAATGCTAGAAGGCCAAGTCCAATCTAATCTAATCTAATTTGCAAAGATATGTAACATTGAGGATTCACATTATATGTATTTTCTCAAGCAGACACGTATAAGTTCGCGCTCAAACATGCTGCATGCGGACTCACAGTATAAAAACCCAAATCTCAAATCAACATACACCCTGCAACTCTTGCCGACCTTCCCTGGAACAGGCATGACATTGGCAAAGTGAACCATTTTTTTACAGTACTATGGGTGGTCAGCTAATCAACCTAATCCCTCCTCCCCCCTCATCCCCCAAACCCTCATCTGTAAAATAAATAAATCACTTTATTTTCAAGGTTTTGATATTAATTTCCTTTGATTCGTGTTCCCCAGGGTCCAGGCCTGTACTATGTGGACTCAGAAGGCACCAGAACTCCTGGCAAGTTCTTCTCGGCGGGCTCGGGTTCCATCTATGCTCTGGGAGTGTTTGATTCTGGCTACAAGTGGGACCTCACGGATGATCAGGCCTATGGTAAGCCGTGGTTTTTATTCTGCCTTTTCACGAATCATGCCAAGGCAGACATTTCATCCCCTCAGTGATGCAACAAATGCGATGGATGGACATTATCAACGCAGAGGTAGCCAAGGCATAAATACGCGAAAATCCTGGGTTCAGCCAAGGCCCACCCCACCCATGGCTGTTGTCTTATGATGATGAACGACTGATCCCTAACAACCATCTGTATCTATAAATGCTTGAAATCTACTTAATCTTGTTCCTCATTGCTGACTTCCTATTATTATTTTGTATTATGTCTATTATTCTTCACGCTACTCGTGATCTAGCAATAATCCCACAAAGCGCCACAGGAGGTATGCTATTAGCTTCAGTAACATCAAACGCCTCTGACCTCCCAAGTAACCTTTTAGGTTTTAAAAAGGTTACAAAAAGGTTAAAAAAGGTTCTGGGACCTTTTTGTAACCTTTTTAAAACCTAAAAGGTTACTTGGGCTAGATGTTCTTGTTTTGTCGTGCCGTTGCTTTAATTTCTGCTACTTGAGAAAATATACAGCCTTGTATGAGCGTCCATGTACTGTGGGTCCTTCTGACACATACATACAGGACGGGTAGGAGGAGGGTTTGAGCATACTCTTCATTGCTGAGGGCTATGACCCGTGTCGAAGCAACCACTCTTCTCCTGTTCCCTCTTGACTGCGCGCCAACCGCCGAGAAATGCTTGAATATTTATGACAAACTGTTGCAGAGCTTGGTCGCCGTGCCATCTACCACGCCACCCACCGCGACGCCTACTCGGGCGGCATCGTGCGCGTGTACCACATGACGGCGCAGGGCTGGAAGAGGATCTCCGACGACGACTGCATGGACCTGCATTACAAGTACGCTGAGGAGAAGGAGAAGCGCGACCAGGACGTGCCCATGGTGCAGTAGGGAGCGTGGAAGCAGCCGCTGCGGGTTACCTATGCAGACTATTGCTCAGCGTTCAATGGCTGACCTTCAAATCTGTGTTTATATCACCACTTTAACTAGGTTGTTTTCTGAGGAATGGGCAAAACATAAACGGGAATGAAAACCACAATGTATGTACTCCTGACTTTTGAAGAGTTTTATTATGAAAAATTATGAAATTCAAGTATACCGATAGTTCAGTTGGTAAAATGTTTGCATTCCATGCCAGAGAGCTTGGTTCAATCTCCACAATGGGTGTCAAGATATGATTCCCCATTTTGCTGTTTATTTCAAACAAAAAAATAGTTGTATTGCGACAGAAGTAATCTGTCACTATCTCAATCATGATTCAGTCACTGTAAAGTTCAATGGACCTATGATTTGAAAATTTTATGTTTACCATCCAATACCTTTCAATGAATAGTGTCAAGAATTAACCAGTAGAACACAGACGGATTATATCTCAGTTTTGATTGTATATATTTGCATGACACTCATATTTTATTGTTTGCACAATCACTCTTGAATGTTATAAAGAGGTAAAGTTGTGAGAATGCTGAGCAATCGTCTGTAGAGGGCGTAACTTTATAATAAAAAATAAAAGTTATCTTAAGGTATTATAATAATTATATAAACATTTTTTTAATAAATAAAACATTTCAAAATAGTATTTAGTATTATTTTATTGTAAAAATATATAAATGTTACATTTTTTTATTACACATAAAAACAAGCAGCATAATATTTACAACTTATTTATAAGGAAATAATCTTTTATTTAAATTATAAAATTGAAAGATGTTTTTAAAAATCATGGAAGCAGATTTCTCTGTTTGGTTAGAGGGTACCTACTCTCTTTAACTCCGATTTTTTGGCTCTAGCCACCTCAAAGGCTTGAAACTTCTATTCAACAACTGTGTCTTGAAGAACCTCCTGAAACTGCCATCACTGGTCTCTGTTCTCAACTCCAGAGGTAGACTGTTCCAGAAGGATGGACCTGCCGAACTAAAAGCCCTGTCCCCATAACCCGTTCTGTTCCATTGAAGGTTGTCAGGACGAAGAGTGCGACCCAGGATGACGGTATCTCTGCCATATTTTCCCTAGGGATGGCTAGAACCTACACAGAGTCGTGTGCTTAGCATGCAAACAGTAAGAAAAGATCTTGATTATTTTGGATGATGTTCTCTCCAATGTAAGACCAATTGAATGTCCCAGACAATGTTGAGGCCAAGACAGAAGTCCTGGGAGTAAAGATACCTTGGAGGGAAGGAGCACAAGTTAGAGAGTCTTGGAGGATTGTGGTGCAAGAGGCCCTGAGCCTTCGAGGCTTGTGAGCCGGAGAAAGTTAAGTATTAAACAATAAAGACTTGCAAGAATATCTTGAATTTAACAGATTTGAATTAGTCAGACATCTTAATTTTACTTATAACGTAACGTAGCACCATTTTTTAGCTTTTAATTCCGAAGAACGTGGTATTTTTTAAGCCTTTAAGCTGATTTTCTAACGGGCAAGACATAGACAATAAAGAATAAAAGATTAAATTAGTCTATGATTATTCAAAGTAACTTATCAGTTGGTAGCATTTTTTAAATCTGTCATTTCGAAAAGTTCTTTGTTACAACTTTTTTAAAGTCATTTTAAAATTACATTGTATAAGGTAACATATTTTTTTAAATCATACATTCTACTGTTAATTCTAAAACTTAATTTAATAATTAGAAATGGAGGTATGGCGTATTAATGTTAGGAATAGAAAATAAATTATAAAATAATAAAATCTAGTGTTAATGAAAAAGATGTGATCAATTGTCATCAATATCGTGATCAATTGTCATCAATATTGTGATCAATTGTCATCACTATTGTCATAAATTGTCATCAATATTTTGATCAATTGTCATCAATATTGTGATCAATTGTCATCACTATTGTCATAAATTGTCATCAATATTGTGATCAATTGTCATCAATATTGTGATCAATTGTCATCAATATTGTCATCAATCGCCATCAATATTGTTATCAATTGTTATAAATATTGTCATGAATATTGTGAACAATATAGTCATCAATCGCGATGAAAATTGTCAACAATATTGCCATCAATTGTCATAAAAATGGTCAAAACTGACCAAGACACCAGCGGATGATGAACTCTTGCTATGATCAATGAATTCTGACCTCGCTCAGTTTGGTGGCTGAGGGTGTAAACAAGTGTAATAAAGTGAGGTTAAAAATACATAAGGAGAAGAGAAAGTGATAACCAAGTGGTAAAGCATCATCAGCCTTGTGGCCAAGGTTCATGGTTTGAATCTTGGTTGCGCCGGAACTGGCCTATCACCATTACGAGCGTACATCTCATTGTGATAGCTTAGCTTTATCATTTTGAATAAAAAGTAGGCAAAAAATATAAACGAGATGTCATCTGACTCCTTTTAGGTAAACTATCATAAACTTAATTCATTTTATTAGACTCGTAAGAGAATCCATCAAGATACACAGACACCCAAACTTCAACAAAGACGACAACTACAATTTGTGCAGTGTATGGATGTCAGTTCTCACATCTATGGTCATCTTATTGTCAAATAAACTATGAGATACCATTAGTATGTTTTTCACTGATGAAAAATTGACGTTCGTTGATGAATCACAAAAGGTCACATCATGTAGGTACCTACAATCTTCAATCACAATCAACGACAATTATTTCAATTGTCGGATAAGCTATGTCATGCGATTTAAACCCTTTTCACTATTGGAAAATTAGCATCTATGGTTTAACCCCACTACGGGTTTCAGAAATGATTTCCCATTTCGGTGTTTATTTCAAAATCAAAATAACTGCAAGGTTGACTCAGCTTAAGAGAGTTCTTCTGGTATTGTATCAAGGGAGTTTACCAAAAGACAACTATTATATAATTATCTTTTATTTAAATCAATCAAAAGTAACTTAAACATTCCCTTTTAACAATTTGTGAAATAACTAAGCAATCCATGGCCTCACCGAGTCAGGTCTTTGTGTTTTAAAATATCCAAGACCCAAACTCAGGCCCGCCGCTCAGAGTCAGGATGAGATGGGAGTCACAGGACTTACGACCTGTCTCTGGTTGGTTAAGGATCCTTTCGTCATGATAATATTCCCAATTCGTCCCAACTCATCCTTCCTCCCAATATGTGAGTCCGATTTATTACATTGCATGCTTAGAAGTGTCTTGGCTCTCGGATCTTCGTAACCAAATGTGGTATGATCCTGAGATAGCCGACTTTGTTAGTCTAGTGTGATAGTTTACGTAAAAGGGTCAGTTTGATTAAAAATACATGATTCAATACAGTCTATTGGTGCTCTCTGCGTTTTTGCTCTTTTTAGTAATCTTAAACCATCCCGCCGATTTATTGGGATCTTTGGGCATGGATATCGATCGAGACAATCTCTCCCTTTCAATAGAAGACCTCTTGGTACCTTTTGGCGGCGAATCCCGACTCAAAACCTCCGTCGACATACTTTTCTTATACACCTCTTTCTTGTCCCTCAAATCATTTCTGCTCCTCGACGTCGTGGAATGGCCAAAGTTGTAACTGGGCAAGTTTTCTTTTCCAGAAGACTTCCGAAGAGTGCTGCTGCTTCCTATGTTTGAAGAATTTGAAGCGTGGGGTCGACGAGGCATCGTTGACGAGGAGATTGTCTTTTTCTGCATAATTCTGTCGTCGCTTGGTCTTAGATCGTACTTTGACGACGAGAGATTCTTTGATGATGCAGATTTGCTACTGGATTTTGAGAAACTGAATGGGTTTGAGGATTTCGATGATTTTGAGGCTATTGGCGGTTTCTCCAAGGTTTTGGTGTGCTGGGCTTGCGAGTAGTTGATGTCGTAGCCTTCCTTGTAGTGCCGGGGCTTCCACGGAGCGAGGACTGAGAAGGATCTAGTTACTGTTCTAGCTTGTGGCTGGAGACGGGAGGAATTGACGGATGAAACATCGTCGCGGGACCTGCCGCGTGACACACGACTTCTGCCAGGAATGTCTCCAACTGAAAAAAAAGGAAACTTTAATATTGAAAAATGGAGCAACTTTCAAGCTTTCCCATGTAAATGGAAACATTTTTTTGAAATATCTAAACATATTGTGAACGTGCGTTGTCAAAAACAAAGCTGTGTTGTCATTGATCAATAATCTAATCTAATCTAAGCTGCAAAGATATATATTGTTACGAATTTAGGGTTCAACAGTCTTTCAATTAAAAATACTGGTCTTCTTATACAGTTGTTTATTTTACACTTTTAATAATTTATTTGCACAAAGATATTCTCGATTATTCCGTTACACTTGGTTTTTGTTCACTGGTTTTGGTTCAATGTATATGGTTGTAAAGCTTGTAGAATACTGGCTCTGCAAGCAACTCGCCCCTTCTTATACTCTTCAAAACAGTACAATCTAGGTCTATATTCGCTAGACAGTTCCAGAAAGGCGTAGTAATCATTATTTCTCGATGCTTCTGTTATTCAATGAAGTATTTTTATTCAATGATTCCTACCCACACAATACAATACAGAATTCTTATAACTATAACAAATACCTACTTATTTTAAATATTTATATTTCCTTACTATTTCCTACCTATCCTACCTATTTACATAACAATATCATTTAAGATTTATATTAAATGCATTCCCACAAGCAGATATGTATAATTTCGCGCTAACACATGCCGCATGTGGACCTACAATATAAAAACCCAATCTCAAATGAACATAAGCCTTGCAACTCTTGCCGTCCTTCCCTGAAACAGGGGTGACATTGGCAAAGTGAACCATTTTTTACAGTATGGGTGGTCAGCCGCATAACAACCTATAAGTCAAGGAACATACATGACAAATTACATTTTTTTTTTTTTTAAATCAATAAATAACAATATATACTTACATGGACATAAAAAAAATCATAAAACAAATTTCACTTTAACAAACCCTAGCCGCCAACATCACAGATCAACCGCCATTTCTTTCTATCCTTACAGACTTCTTTCATTTCCTCCAGAGTCATAACCTTCTTCATACAAGCTCCTCTTTTATTATGACTCTGGATATCCCATTCATTCGCAATTTCGGATATTTGGTCCATCCATACCTTTCTCGGTCTTCCTCTACCACGACATCCATCTATTCTACCAACATATACTTTCTTTGTCAGTCTTTCCTCATTCATTCTCTCCATATGCCCAAACCATCTTAACAAACTTCTTTTAATCTTCACTTTCACACTTTCTCTTGCACCACATTCTTCTCTTACAAAATCATTCCTCACCCTGTCACTCCGTTTTTTCCCAATCATACTTCTTAGAAAGTCCATTTCAACAGTATGGACTTTACTAATTTCACTTTCATTCACCGTCCAGGCCTCGCTTCCATACATCAAGGTGCAGTGGCGTGCCTACAGTTTCTGCCGTACGCATGCTGGATAATTAAGGTTGCACTAAATTACAAATAATACATCTTACCCCGATGTTTCTTTTCCCCAGTGCTTCACAATTTCTTCAGACTTAGATTTTGGATTGAAACCTTCACACACTTAAGATCCTCACGAGGCAACACAATATTTTCACCGGAATTAATTTTATATACTATCAAAAAAGACAAAAATAAAAAAGCTAAATTAATAATCTAATGATTTTTAATTTTTAATTAAAAAACAAAATTAACAATCTTTATAAAATAACAACATTAATATTATCTTGGTTTTGCAAAAAAAGTGGGTTCGATCGCAAACAAGGAATAAGTCAATTATTCTGATATTCGAATAAAACGCACCTGACGCGACAGTTTATTGAAAATACAATCGGTCATTCATACAACTGTAAATGGCTCCAGTCTGGAATCGTAAAATTGAATGGACGAAAAGCTAAGCATATGGTGATATTATTATCATGTGTACTCCCAAGCACAATCTGTAATAATATTGTGTTCATTTATAATGACAAAAGAGCTTAACCGACTATATTCATACAAGCTTACAGAGATCAAGCTTTTTTCATACGTTAAACAAAGACAGGGATACATTTCTCAATAACGGTTGCGTAACAGAGTTTACTTCATCAATGCCTAATAATAATAACCTACTGCCACACACAGATGGCAGCAGCACGACTTTTGATGGGGGGAAATTTAAAAAGACGAATGACTTTAAATGTCTGTAATCTACCCAAAATTATTCATTATTTGCATTTCTAATGGTACGCATGCTTAGCTTTTTAGCTTGTATGATAGTCACGCCACTGTCAAGGTGGGTAAAAGTATGCCACTGCGTACCGCCAATCGAGCATTTTTAGATATGTTTTGATTTTTGGCGATACAAGCTGTGGCACCCAGTACACACCTCAATAAAAAATAGATAAATAGAGCATCAGAGCCATTTTGCACGCCAAAAGACTACACAATAGGCATAGTTTATGTCAGGAATTATAATCAGCTTTCAGGCAACCGTCAAAGAAGACGGTCAATTATTTGAATAATGTATTTTGCATTACCGCCCCTCTGCTGTGGAATGCCTTACTTAGCTGTGGAGAGTGTAAATGCTTTTAAAACAGGATTTAAGACATATCTGTTCAGGAGGGACTATAAATCTACAGTGCCCTTGCGGTGAATACACAAAACGGCACTCAAAATATTGCCCAAATATCATTCTTGTTATTAAGTGAGTAATTTTAAGCTTAGTCAATGTTGACTCCGACACTTTGAGACGTTTGTTAAGTTGTGTACCTGTAGCTGCATGCAGGTAGACCACACTCCGCTGTGACTGGTGGCTGGAGTCCCCTTCAGTGCTGCTCTCTGCTGGGGATGGGGCTCCAGGGGGTGACACTCGGTAGCGACCTCGGGATCTGTAATACAACGCACATTCACATATTTACGGCAACTAAACGTGGTGGTCACATACTCCACAGTTGGATAAAAGGGGTTAATAGAGTTGCTGCTATTCTACATGTGTGCAGTTGAAATAGCCTTCGAATTTACAGAATATCAATCAATTTTTTTTTTGAGTTAAGTCTGTGTTAAGCTAAAAATAGAAGTTATAGGCTACACTAGCCATAAGTAAATGTCAATAATGCAAATAGCTCTGAAAAAGATACTTACAGTATGGTGATAAGCAAGATAATAGAGACTGGAAATTATTTTCATAACTATACTTCCAAACTTCTGCACCCAAGTTCCAGTTGGTACCCAATTCATCCCCTTTGTTGATACTATTCCCTAGGAAGCAATTCCATAGAAACATGGTCGTCTTACATTATTTTCTTCCCTCACACGATGACACTTTCAACGATTGATTCCGTATCTGGACCATTTAGTAATTATTTAGCGACCTGAGTGCTGAAAGTTACTTCGTCACAGTTCGAACCTGCATACGCAAATATTTTGGCAAATCTAAAGCAAGTTCATATGTCTCACATGCCTGCCATGGCAGGGCCTTCGAATAAAAGTTAAATTGTAATTTTTAACATTTTGTGCAAGTCTATGATGTTTTTTTTTTTTTTTAAGAAATCCTGTGCGGGAGACCCCCTAGACTCTAGGGGTCTATGACACTTGTTGTAGCGCCGCAGAGGTGTACGAGCTTGGTCGTCGCTACAAAGCGCCAATACTCAAGCAAGACCCAGTTGCTGTAAGGCTGGATGGACCTTTGGTGACCGGTCATTGGTTAAGGTTTATGAATTTTTCAACCCAGCGAAGAGCAAATTTGAAAATATAAATGGTATATTTTTTGTGCTCCGCCGGGATTCGAACCCACAACCTTCCCATTCAGAGTCCGCAGTGTTACCACTGAGCTACGGACCGGTCAAATTAAAACCAAATTTCTTAAACTTTCTGGCCCCCCATTAAGAAAGTTTGCCCACCACTGATTTAGATAAAGAAGAAAAAGTACTTGATACACTCTCGTACCTCAGCTCATTCCTACTGTTTGCCAGTTCTTGTCTGCTGGTCCTCAGGTCTTGCTTACTCCTCAACAGGTCTGAAGAGCTCATCCTCACATCCTGGTCTCTCAAATCCGACTTGGAATAAGAGTTTCCGTTGCTCTTGGCCGCGCTGTAACTCCTGGACCTCTTCTTCTCTTTCCCGGGAATAATCGGAGGCTTGCTCAGCGTCGTTATGTTCTTCCTGTCATCGTAATT
Source organism: Agapetus fuscipes (assembly GCA_951799405.1). Classification (NCBI taxonomy): domain Eukaryota; kingdom Metazoa; phylum Arthropoda; class Insecta; order Trichoptera; family Glossosomatidae; genus Agapetus; species Agapetus fuscipes. The sequence continues at coordinate 4,631,320 of OX637352.1, read as the reverse complement.
CCTCTCTTTCAACACGTCATGTCTCTTGTGGTCTCTTTCTGCAATGCTTTCCGTTTCAGAGTTGCTATGTATCTCAGATATATTATGTAAGTTTCTTCTGTTAGCGTTGTTAAAGCTTAGAGAACTCTCGTTTTCATCGAAATTCTTCAAGTTGCTCATTGAAGAGCTTTTGTATTTGCTGTCTGGTTTGTTTGATCTGTCTAAAGCGTGTACGGAGCTAGATAGGTTTCTCCCGGTTCTGTTGAGAGAGCGTGGTTCGGTCCTCGGTGGCAGCTGAGATCTCTTCTTCAGGGTGGACTGGTGCTTTGAGATGCTGTCGTTGGATTCCTGGTCCGTATCTCCGAAGAATCGCAGGTTCTTGGTTGGTGGTTTGGAGTTGGTGCTGTAGCGCTTCGGGGAAATGTTGGATTCCTCTTCTGTGGTGGTGAGAACACTCTCCTTTTCAATCTGAAACATTTTTTAAAAAATAATTTAAGTAGTTCTTCTGTAACTGTTAGTATATACAAACAGTAACTCTGTCGCCATTCCTCTGCAGAGCTGCCTCCATTTTTTCCTATCCTGACATACCTATTTCAATTCATTCATATTCATCTCCCTTTTCATACATTTTCTTCTTTTACACTCACTTTTTACATCCCATTCTTTCACAATCTCCTCAATCTGATAACTCCATATTTTTCTCGGTCGTCCCTTACCTCTTTTTCCTTTCACAATTTCTCTGTATATAGGTATACTTTGTCAGTCTATCATCATTTATTCTTTCCACATACCCAAACCATCTCATCACATTCTTTTGTACTTTAACTTTCCCACCCACTTTTAGCTTACATTCTCTCTTTACCCATTCATTCATAACTATATCCTTCAGAGTTTTTTCTGTCATGCCTCCCAAATGCTTCATTTCCACCGTATATACTTTACTCCTTTCACTGTCACTCATTGTTCATGCTTCACTTCCATACATGCAATCATCTTCTTGTAGACATATTTCTGATTCTTTCTTCTTCTCTTCGTCGATGTTGACTATCACTTGCGAGGACATCTCCTTTTCTCTTGCGGTTTTAATTACGGCTTACCCTTTTCTAATCCCTGTTCAATCTGGTATCCTTCAATCTTTCGTCCAGGATCAAATGCAACAGTTCACACTTTTCCATTTGCTTATTTAGTTCTTTGATAGCTCCAATTCGATAACGCAGTTTGTAGAATGCTTGCGTTTTAAACCAGAGGGTTATAATAGGATTTGATTTCTACAAAGAATATGGCTAGCTCAGCGTTTACAAGAAATGAAAACCTGCTTCCTTGAGAAGAGAGAACAGAGATACACTTAAGCAAAGTGGGACAGACAGACTTCTACTTCAAGCAAGTGGTTGGTATTAGGCTGCCACTACGCTCCCCCATTTCTTGTTTTCCGTATACGCCAATCTTGTCAAATATGACTTTTTCATGCAGTTGTCTTAAGAATCAAATTCTACACAATCTGAGCTAAGAAAAACCGTTAAACTCGATAATGTGAGAGTTCTTTTAAATATTTGTAAAATTAATTTATTGTTTTCATACGACACATTGGTCCAGTACACATAAAAACATTGCTCATGTAAAATTTTCTCAATGGCGTTTACGATAAACAAGAATTAAAGGCAGCGACTAGACAACTGATATGTCATATAAGATATATGCTGGAGTGATGGTTTCCAGGATCGGTTGCCTTGGTCTGTGGGAGCTGGAGCTTCCGGACGTTTTGCCCATTTCTACGATGGGCTTCTTCAGCGGGAAGTATGATGATAAAGATGATCTTGATGAGTACTGTGAGGAGTAATATAAGATATACCTTGCTGCTGTTGCTCTTCCTGGTGAGGGAGCTGAACCACTTGTTGTTACTGTTGCTGGGGGGTTGTGGGGCGGGGCCCTTGCGGTGCAGGGGGGAGGGGGCGGGGGGAGAGGGGGTCGGCGGGGGCGTGGCCAGGCGGTGACGGTGACGGTAGTCCAACTCCTGCAACACAACAATATCACACTCTAACTATGTCATTTATACTAAATATAAACTTTTAAAAATTAGCTTTACCCTGGCACCGCTTATGGTGGCTCGTCTGGTAGCTGTGAATATATCATGCCGCCATTATGTTAGAGATAGCCTGTATCTCTGCAGATGTGTTTCCACTGTGTTGCGTCTTTGCACATTTCTTATAGACTAAAAATACCTATTATTAGGTGAAAATAGTTTATTGGGTATATTTCTGCTCTCATTTCCTTTATTCCTCATTTTTTTTTATTCAGAAGACTAAGTTGGCATGTGAATAATTACTCATGTAATTGCCATTGCAATCTGTTCAGTAATTAAGGGGTCCGTACAGGACAAACATCCATACATACATACATCCAAATGATTTTATACACACAAATTACAATTAACTTTTTGAGTTTTCTGGCAACTTTATCGGTAGATTGTGAACTATTAAACATGACCACAAGTAAACAAATGAACAGGAGGTCAAAATTTTTTCAAAGAATTTCTATGGAAAATAGTTGACCACCCAATCAGCGGTTCTTCGCCTGAGTAAGTTTTATTGTCCACTATCTAACGCTATCCAGTGTCTATTTTACATGAAGAATTTATTTAAAATTGTTTGTCCCTCGCTCACCTGTGTGTTGCTCTCATCCCCCGAGCCCTTGTACTCCTTGTAGCGGCTCCTCAGCACCTCCTCCCTCACCATGCTGTCCCTCTCCCTCTCCCTCTCCCTCTGCCTGTCCCGCTCCCTCGCCAGCAGCCTGTCCTGCTCCATCTTGCGCTTCTCCTTGTCCCGCTTGCTCTTCTTGGAAGAGTCGCGGGAAAACAGCTGCTTCACCTAAAACGACAGAAGCCACGAGACTCAATGATGATGTATATACATCAGAGGAAGTAGTCAAGATGAAGTTTCAATGGTGGATGGATTCCGTGTCACGACAAATCAAGGTCAAAGAGAACTTCTCTTCAGATTGTTCCATGATAGAACGACACAATAATAAAATGGCACATGACAGTAGGATACATGACAGAGTGACAGATGACTGAACATCACATGACAGAACATCACAATGACAGTAAATCAGATGACAAAACATCGCATACCTAAAAGGGAACATATCATAAACGGTACATGAAAAACCAGCCCATGACAAAACAGCTAACATCACATGATGTTTTGTCATGTGATGTTTTATCTTGTGCTATTTTGTCATTGTGATGTTTGGTCATGTGTCATTTTGGCATGTGTCGTTATGCCATGTGTAGTTCTGTCATCCCAAGTAACCACTTTAGTCGTCCTAAGTTGTGAAAATTGTCTTTAGGTCTTATAAGGCTCATAAAAAGGTTAATGCTTTGCTATTTGGTCATATAAATGGCTTGAGGATAACTTATACGTCCAAAAACCAACTGGTTATTATTTCAACGTAGAAGTTGCTGACAAGAGGTTAAATTAACGTTATTGTGACTTAAGTTTCAAGAGCTTATAGTCCGATGATCTTAAGGTTGTCTAAGACTCCTGATTACGTTCTAGAGAGGTTGGCATTTGCTAAAGTGAGAGCTAAAGGTTATTTTTTTAATATTGTTAGAACCATAAAGTAAAAGAATGTTGAAATTGCTTTAGGTTGTATAAGACTTGTCTAGGCAAACAAATTAGGACTGCGTGGTAAGAACCTAAACCAATAGGTTGTCTTCAGGAGCTACAAGTATAATATTATAATGCTTTAAAAGGCATTCTCAACAGCTGTTAGTTGTATACGGAATTTCAAAGCAATACGTTGCCTAGTAAGATGAACCGACACAGGGTGATATTAAAGAAATTCAATGGAAATTTTAAACAAAGTCCGTAATTTTTTTTTACGAATTATCAATACACCGGTAAGTTTTTATTATTTTTTATGGTAGGTAGTTCGGTGAATGGTAAAGACTACAAAGCATCTTAAATATTACTATTATTATTCATTTATTGTATTATTATTAATTATATATTTCTATTATTATTAATTATTTATTTTCCTTGACTGATAGGTTGGTATGCGGCTGACCACCCATACTGTAAAAAATGGTTCACTTTGCCAATTTCACCCCTGTTTCAGGGAAGGTCAGCAAGAGTTGCAGGGATTATGTTCATTTGAGATTTTTTATTGTAGGTCCACATGCGGCATGTGTAAGCGTGAAATTATGCGTGTCTGCTTGTGGGAATACATTTAATATGAATCTCAAATGATACATATCTTTGCAGCTAAGATTAAGATTTAGATTTTTAGAGATATATATATATTTATGATTTATTTTTTTGTTTTTTGGGAACATCGTTAAAATAAAGAAATAAATCATATTTCATGTCGTGAAATTTTTTATCTAAACATATATGTATATATTTAGATAAATTTTTTCACGACGTGGAATATGATTTTGTTTTTTGGAAACATCGTTTGATTTTTATTATTTAATAGGTGAATTTTCGGCCTCGCAAGGGAAGCCATCTTCGGACCTTTAGAGTTATAACGTTATAATAAAACTAAGTGTAAATATTATGTGCTGAATCTTCTCGGGGGTAGTCGGCTACTTCCGGTAGCGGTCGGGGGTCTTCGGTAATCTCCGCCGTAGATTTCTTGCAGGACCGTCCGGCGTTGTCGGTCCACTCCGTCTGGAGCCGCTCCGGAGTCGTTCGGGCGTTCTCGGTAGCCTGGTATGTGGTGAAAGCTGTATCGCCGGTGGTGCCGAAGACCCCCGACCGCTACCGGAAGTAGCCGACTACCCCCGAGAAGATTCAGCATATAATATTTACACTTGGTTTTGTTATACTTAGTCTTATATATATTATATATATGGGGCGGTCCATATATTACGTCATTCGCATTAAGGGGGGGGGGGGGGAGTCTGGTCTGCAGATGATGGCAAATGATGTACGAGTACCAAAAGTGACGTTGTTCTTGTAAATACCAATTTCTACAAAATATACAAAATATTATGTAAGTTATATAACATTAATAATTATTAAGCTCATCCATTATTACAGCAAGAGGGGGGGGGGGTCATTAGATAATGACTATAGGATGATTGTAAGGGGGGGGGTCGAAAATCGGCCAAAATCGATGACGTAATTTATGGGCGGCCCCTTTATATATTATATATATTATACTTGGTCATAGCTACATAGTTACAGTTATGAAAAAAAATCAAGCATCTTAATTATAAAGCTTGAACAAAATATATAACTGAAGAATTGCCATCACAAAAAAATATTTTACAAAACTCGTTTTTTTTACATTTTTGTTTTTTTTTTCGTGTGTGCTGTATTTTGGAATTTTGTTTTTGCTTTTTAATTACAGAACTATACATTGTTTAGGTTTCGTACTTAACATTTTTTTTATTATGTCAATAGTTTTTGAGTAAATACGGAAAATAAAGAAAAAGTAATAATAACAACAGTAAACACAAACACTATTTTAAAGGAAATTTTATACAATACAATAATGTATATTTTTTACAACTTTAAAATAAAATACCTGCGAGTTAAAAAGACAAACTTGACGTAAAACGTAATCCAAAGTGTTTTTTTAACATTTGACTTTCAAGGGATTGAAAAAATGAACTTACTTTCAGAGGACCCTGTAGCTGTTTTTTTAGCACTCTTTCGATGAACAACACGTCCTGTCAGCAACAAAACTTAAGGTAACTAATGATTCTTCGCAGTTATTGTCGCGACTGACAAATCTTTAAGAGCTCCTCGCAATAAGCTTAAAGCTTCGAAAATAGCCTTGTGGTTGTTAGTAGCTCCGCGAGATAACTTTTAGCTCTTTTTTTGGCAAACATTTAGAGTTTTTAGTTGTTTTGGTTCTGAAAAGGTAAATTTTAAAGCTTACTGGTAATTTCTTTACGGCAGCCATATTTTTTCAATGAAAAAAAACTAACTATCTTAATCAACAGAAATATTTTTATTTAATTATGCAAAATTAAATATGGTATCCTATGCGATTTAAAATACATGCCTTTTTGTATGAATATAAGTTTTATTTATAATGCAACTTACCACCAAACACTTAATTGAAAAAATAATTAAAATTAAAATATTAAATTTTTTAAGTTACGAAAGGCCCGTCTCGTATACAGAACTATTATCCTAAAGTATCACGATAAAGTGCCATTCGCAGTATGTTTTACATTTCCCCTGCTTTCATAAAGCCATTTATTATTTTGTTTGAAAACAACTCATACTTATCTATCCATTTTGAAACTTGGTAAGACGGAATATGGCGCGCACGCGCCATTATAATATGTATTTCAATTCACGGCTGTGTAAAAAATCTTCCACGGAACATCTCGTTCTCGCTCACCCGAGCGAGAGCGAGATGTTTCTCGGGTCCTCTCGCTCTCGCTCACCCGAGCGAGAGCGAGAGAACCCGAGTTGTAAGTTGTATACGAGTTACATCCAAGACTTATTTAGAACGTAAACGCTGTCTTGCTAGGTTATATTGAGGTAAAATTAAGGTCGCCGAAGTTATATTTGGGTTCTGCCGTAGCTCGTAGAGCGGTTCTGTATTTGAGCTATAGGTTTTGGTGTAGCTCTTCGCAAGGTTCTAAAACTGGGGCCCTTTTAGCACTCACGAGGTTAGTATAAGGTAAATATAACGTTATTGAGACTACTAAGACTTACGTGCCGATTTCCATACAAAGGTTGTGGGACCATTTTGTAACCTTTTTAAAACCTAAATGGTTACTTGGGATGTGTTGTTCGGTCATGTGTCATTTTGGCATGTGTCGTTATGTCATGTGTTGTTCTGTCATGTGTCGTTGTGTCATGTGCCATTCTGTCAAGTGTCATTATGCTATGTGTGCTTTTGTCAATTTATGGTTCTATCATGGAACCATATATTTCAAAGGAAGCATTCAAGATGAAGTTTCAACAGTGGATGGATTCCGTATCATGACAAATCAAGATCAAAGATAACTCGTCCACAGACAGCTCATCCATAGACAAATCGGTCACACAACAGTTGGTCAACACGACTTTTCGGTTAACGACATTTCGGTTATATGGGCTCACATACAGCTCCATCACAGAAAACTTGCTCTAAAGCCTTACGGGGCTATTCTTGGACATTTTAATTGTCGGTTGAGCTCACGCTTTGACAAACTAATAATGCAGTTGTATGAAGACCTGTCAACCCAAGATGGCCGCAAGTGAACCGCTGATTTGTTTTCATTCAAATATTACAAAATTCGGTAGGTAAGAATGACCGTGGTGATGAAACTTTCAGACCGGGCACTATTTGTTTGTCAAAGCGTGGGCTCAACCGACGACTAAAATGTCTAAGAATAGCCCCGTCTGTGATTACTGTACTTAGTTGTAATTATTTGTAGTTTTAAACTAATTTTTAATATACCTAAATATGAATCAAACTTTTAAATGTAATTTTAATGTAAGCTTCTAATTTAACTAATTTATAAAACAACAACAAAAATGTAAAAGAAATATATTTTACTTTTTGTATGGAAATAAAGCTTTCAACATTTTTCAACAGATGGTAATGCCATTTAAAATATAATAATTGAACAAGATTGCAATATTATTGATATTTTAATATGATATATTTATTAACAGGAAACAAGCTTTTTAATAGAGTTAGAAATATCACATGTTAAATGAACAGAAATGTAGAAACAAAAAAAATAAGTTTATAAGCTGTTTCAAAATTTAAATGCCAATTCTTTGTATTGATTTGCATACTTGCTAGTAGGAAGGTACCTAATAATAAATCCAATATCATATTATAATGTTAAAATAAACATTATTGAAAAAGTATCTGGTTTTTATATGGCCACCTCAAAGGTATGGCCACCTAAAGGCCAATAAGTGCTGATTCACTGATTTGAGAAATCGTGGATAAACATTTTATTGGGCGTGACTTCTCATGGTATGTAAACTCATTATAAGGAAGTGCTCATGAATAACTTCTAAACTGCAAGACTTTCACAATTTTGAAGTGTTTTCTCTCGTAGAAAATATGAAAAAAGGTGCATTTATCTGAGAAAGCCATGTTAGCTTCATATGTCACTTATTCAGTTTTACCGTCAAGGTATTTATATCATGAATTCTATCCAAGAATAGGATTTGCAATCTGTATTCCTTGACTTATAGGTTGGTATGAGGCTGACCACCCATACTGTAAAAAATGGTTCACTTTGCCAATGTCACCCCTGTTTCAGGGAAGGTTGGCAAAAGTTGTGGGGTTTATGTTCATTTGAGGTTTGGATTTTATTTGTAAGTACGCATTCAGCATTTGTATGCGCGAACTACACGTGTTGGTTTGTGGGCATACATCTGAGAGCTTTAAATAAATATATACTTGCAACTTAGATTATAGATTATTGTGGGGATTGAATGCTAGTTCTCGGTATGGAACGCAAACCAATTGAGCTTTCGCAGGGGATGATTGAGTTGACTGGATGAATTAATATAAAGTATTACCTTTTCAAGGCTGCTGATTATCTTGGTTGACTTGGGCGGCTTGCTGTGAAGTCTGTTGGCAGACCTCTCATCAAACTTGTCAATACGCGGATCAAAGAAGGATCCATCATCAATGCTCCTCTCTCGGTGGACAAAATCATCTCTGGATGACCTCATTCGAGGACCATGGTTCTCCTCTGTGTGTTGTCTTTCACTGGCTATCAACAACGATGACGCAATACCTTCGTCGTCACTTTCATTCCTTCCAATTCTCGCATGACTTCCATGATGAAATTTAGAATTTGCAACGTTGGACGAAACGTTTCGTTTGATGTTGTGAATCTCTCCGTTTGAGTCTTTTCTGTAGTCGTTTTCAATTCCGGAATCGGCTAGTTTGTTGTCGCGATCTCGGTCGTTGTCGTATCTGCTTCGTGAAGATTCAGGACCTGAAGTGTCTCCTCCACCATAGCCCAAATCCCTGCGACCATCGGCGTCTTGCTGTCGCAGCGACCTTGAACTGGATTGTTCCAAATAGTCTCTTCTATCTGTGAAATGCTTGTCGCTCTTGTTTTGCTTCTGTCTCCGTAAGGAATTGTGGAAGGTCTCTGGTTTGTCAGGGTTGTATTGATCATTTGAAGCATTAAAGTCTATTCTTTGCGCTATTTCTGGATTTGAAGCGTAGTGGTCTTTGCTGTTTGCAAATTTCTCTTGACGCTTCTTTTGGCTTGTGTACCTGGAGGTAGTATCTAACCCTTCATGACTAGATGTGTGCCTAGAGCTCTTAGACTTATACTTCCTTACTTCTGGGGAGTAACGAGGACCACTGGTTTGAGAATCCAAGCTTGGAGGTTCATATTCTGGCTCAGGTGGGAAATACCTTGCAGGTTTCTGTCCAAAGTACTTCAAATGATTTGGTTCTTCTGCAAGTCTCCTATCGATGAATTCTCTTCTGTCTATTTCCTCATCAGGAACTGGTTCGAACAATGAAGTTTCCGGATTGTACTTTGACCTTGATCTTTGTTCTGTTTTCTTCAAGGTGCCGTCTTTCCCCACTTTGGTTTCCGACGTATATTTGTCTGTGTATCCTGATTTCACATTGTCATTATTCCTAAAGTACCTGGTTGTTGTTTCAGCCACGTACTTTTCAGTGGCTTCTTTAGGATTAGGATCCTCGAGGTATTCCTTCTCTGGTGAATACCCAAGATGGAATTCACCTGGACTAGCGGAATCCCTGAGCTTCCTAGCATGGATCCTTGACTCCATCATGTCCCTTCTGTAGCTTAACTCCGCTTTCTTTTTATCATATCCGCTATCAATAGGTTCTGCTAAGCTTTCTCGTCTTCTTGCATCCATCCCATCTCCTCTTCCACGCTGATCTTCATAATTCGCATAATGATGCTCTGGAGGATATTCATTAGCATGGTCCAAATCTTTATCCATGAAATTATGTGTCCTGAATTCTTTGAACCTCGGAGTTATTGGACTGTCTTTTTCTGAATGATAGTCTTCAAGATGTCTGTATGGATCATCACCGATCTTTTGACCGCTGTAAGAGAAGTCTGTTTGATCGTACCTTGAAGAAGAAGCATGCAGTCTATTTTCTTCGTATCCTAGACCTTCGTCTTCATCTGAATGATTGTTGTGACGAGGTCGTCCTGGATTGATGGTTGAGTGAACAGTTTGTTTATTGGTTGATCTGCTTCCACTCTCTCCATTGCCACACACCACTTGCGCGTATATAATTCCTTGCGCATCCCTAGGAGTTTTGTTGATGGGAGATGGTGGTCTCTCAGGACTAGGCGATCTAGCGTAAAGGTTTGGATCGGGACTCACACTTGGCTTTGTGTAAGAGAACGGTTGGTTGTTGTTCTTTGCCGCTACACTTGGAGGTAGCAGCAAAGACGCCTTTGGTGGAGGAGAGAACTTGTCGTTGTTGAGGATTTTGACCATCGTGTCTACAGCGTGTCCTTTGGTAAGCGGAAGTTTCTCTGGAGGTTTCTGACTGCTGTGGATCATGTCAGGTGATTTCTCAGCCTGACTCTTGTTTTCTAGCAAACTGATGGCTTCCTTGATATTCTTTTTGACTTCCCTATGATCCTTACTTCTAGCTCCGTCAAGTTCATCTACAAAGAGCTTACTCTGATTGACACCTTTTGATTTTGGTAAAGTCCCAAATGCCTTAACTGTATTTTTTGCTTGTTGAAAATGCTCGTCTTTTCCAGTTAGAGTTTTGGATCTCTTGATCCTAGTCGGTGGTTTGGGGTCTTTTGTACGCGGTGGCTTCTCTATCGGATTAACTTTATATTCTAAAGTTGGTGTGGGAGAAGAAACAATAATCAAGGGGTTGTTCAACTCAACAGCATCAGGAGTAGCAGCGAACACAATCTTCTCAACACTTCCACTATTCTTCGCTTTGAAATAATCGTCACCTTGCGTGTTTTCGATAATAGGCGACAGCTGCGACTTTTTCCCAACAACAGAATTCAAATACTCCTCAGACTCACTCCCCGTTCTCTTCCTCACAAACCTTTGATTTGACTTCAAATCAGTGACATCGCTTTTGCTGCGTTTCACAATGGACCGACTAGACTTCTTCCCTTCAGCATTCAGATCTTGCGCAGCAACCTTTTCTTTAAATATATTAAACAACGAATTCCTTTTTGGTCTCAGCAACGGATTCACATCACTACTTGACCTTCCAAGTGAAGATTTTGGTATTTTCGTTGTAGGTTCTTGGTTTTTGATTCCTAGGTCGTCACTTTTGCGTCTGCTGAGTCTGTTTTGAGTGTTTTCGACTGTTTGGTGGGCTGGTTTGTTTTTCCGTCTATTGGGAAGGGAGAGGAATCTATCTGTTGAGGTTTTTGTTGGGGCTTCTTGTGTTTTGAGTCCCAGGTCTTCGCTTCTGCGCCTGGCGAGTCTGTTGTGGGTGTTTTCGCTGGTTTGGGACGCTTGCTTGTTCTTGCGCCTGTTGGGGAGAGAGTAGAACCTGTCTGGGAGCTGGGTGGAGGAGCAGAGGGTGCTGGAAGCCTGGTGGAGAACCCTGGCCGCCTCTTGAGCCAGCTGCTGGCGACTCAGCCCCACCAGGGACTCGCGCCTGACTCCTTCGGGGCCGGAGCCCGAGGGAGAGAGCGCCCCGCGGGACGGAGCTGAAACAAACAACAAACCAAACATCAATTTATGTTAAGAAAAAATAACAATTGACAAAAAACATGAAATCTTAAAACTACACCAGTGCATTCAGCGAAAGTTTTAGGGGGTGGAGCTATGACGGGGTGGGATAATTATTAATAGTGTTGAAGGTATAGGGATTCGCACATTTATAATATTGCCATTTTGTATTTTTACAAAATTATATTGTTTCTATAGTACCTATTAGTTGGCCGCAGGTACTCAAAATATTAAGAGGAAGTATGAGTCGTACAGAACCAAAGGCGGCAATATAGTTTATTTAGAATTGAGATATCTTGACTTGATATATATCCTTGACTTATAGGTTGGTATGCGGCTGACCACCCATACTGTAAAAAATGTTCACTTTGCCAATGTCATTCCTGTTTCAGGGAAGGACGGCAAGAGTTGCAGGGCTTATGTTCATTTGAGATTGGGTTTTTATATTGTAGGTCCACATGCAGCATGTGTTAGCGCGAAATTATACATGTCTGCTTGTGGGAATGCATTTAATATAGGTAAATCTTAAATGATACCTATATATCTTTGCAGCTTAGATTAGATTAGATTAGATTAGAGATATACTTATATACATAAATACAAAAAAATAATTCTCTCATAACTTCCATAAATTCATCTCGATTCTCAATAAAAACCTACTTGGCCGACTTTGCTATGCGAGTATTATGTGAAACTGAAAATTTATTCACTTCATATGGCACTCCACTATGTTTATGGCAATCTATAAAATATCAATTAGAAACAAAGACGCGAGATGGCCATCTACTAATATTCAAACAAATTTTATCATGACCTCGGTATTTCACACTTTTTCAACAAATTAAAAGTTGCTGTTTTTTTTCTCAGAAAAATGGCCATAAAATCTAAACCGAAACATGTTTGGCTTTATTGGAAACATAATAAAAGCCTCGTTCAGATCGAGACAGTATATACCTACAGATTATGATGAACGTTAGGTTACCGATTATGATGTATGGAAGTGACTAGTGAGACATGGACGGTGAATGAGAGCGAACGATATAAAGTTTGTACGGTAGAAATGGCTTTTATAATCTATGTTGCAATGATATTAATAACAATGATTATAATGACATTTGAGATTCATATTAAATGCATTACCACCAGCAGACACGTATAAATTCGCGCTTAAACATGCCGCATGTGGACCTACAATATAAAAACCCAATTTCAAACGAAAATAAGCCCCGCAACTCTTGCGCTTGCAAATGCTGCCTGTGTACTTACAAATCTCAAATCAAACCTCAAATGAACATAAGCCTTGCCACTTTTGCCAAACCTCCCTGAAACAGGGGTGACATTGGCAAAATGAACCATTCTTTCTACAGTTTGAGTGGTCAGCCTCACACCAACCTTTAAGTCAAGGAATACAAACAATTAATTACATCCAGCTATGTAAAACAAACAAACACTTGGCAAAAGCAATAAGACCAAAATCTACAAAACATCTATAAAAAACGAAAATTGAGAACTTCAAACCTATAGGTAATCTTTGAAAAAACTGGTGGATAAGCCAAACAAGATCTGGGGGGACGAACTGTATGATAACTGTACTTTATGATATATACTATTTTGGGATAAATGCAACTGATTATAATGATAAATTTTACTATTTATTATTTATTTGATGGCCTCGTGTGAACGGCCTTTAGCTGAGTGGTTACCGACGCTAAAAAGTTCAAGGTCCTATGTGTTGATTAGCATACAGGTTCAGTCGCCAAAAAATGACATAAATTTTGATGTTTGTTTGCAGTTTGCGAAATAAATAAAAACGCCATTGAATTAAAAATTAATTTATCGACTAAAATGCATATTTTTTGGGATATTAATTTTCAACATAAAAAATAAAATATCTTGAACAAAATAGTTTTCAAATCACCAAGAGAAATGTTGCAAACATGAGCAATGGACTCGACACAAATTCAATAGACAACAAGATGTGACGCCACACGGTAGGGTTGCTAGGGAAAATGTAAGCTAATATTTTGTTATTGCCTTGACTAATAGGTTGGTATGAGGCTGACTGCCCGTACTGTAAAAAATGGTTCACTCTGTCAATGTCACCCCTGTTTTTGTTTTGAGGTTTGGATTATAATTTGTAAGTAGGAACCCGTGCAGCATTTGTAAGTGCAAACTTACACGTGCCTGTTTGTGGGCGTGCATGAAATATGAATTTTAGATGCCAAAATATATTTGCAACTTAGATGACATATTAAAGTTTGTCATTGTTATTGTTATTATTGTCTGGTCAAGAGCTCGGCAAGGGTTCGATCCCCACCGAAGAGGTATTGGAAATATTTCCCGATTTGGTGATTATTTCAGGCCCATAAATAAAATACCGGCAAGGTTTACTCAGCCTTCACAAAAAATGAGAACCATCCGGATGGAGCATTAGAGCCTGAAAAAGATGAATGTGATGATGGACCCAAAGGGGCGCAGGACAGTGGCAAGACCCAGATTAAGGTGGCTGGACGGAGTGGTGGCAGACTGCCGTGCGGTAGGAGTATGGACAAGAAGTAGAAGGTGTTGGAAAGACAGTGGTGGCTGCGGTTGATCAAGGAGCTATTGAAAATGATGATGATGAACTATCAGCCAACAATATTAGTGTTTTCACGACTCATTCCTTTGCCAGACTGCCCGGTTATGGAATAAGTTACCGGTGTGTTTCCACTCCAATTTAACCTTGCCCGATTCAAATCCAATATTAAAGTGTCTCAAAACAACGACAACGCAACACAACACACACCACAGCACTGCGCAGCTAACGGCCGTGCAACTTGATAAGGACATCAACTGCCACATCATTAACAACTCTACGGCACTAGAACAAGTATTTACAGTGCTATTCTTAGACATTTTAGTCCTCCGTTGAGCCCACGCTTTGACAAACTAATGCTGCCTGGGCTAGAAGTCTCTACAGAATTTTGGTAATACTTGTATGAAGACTAATCAGCTGTTCACTTGCGGCCATCTTGGATTGACAGGTCTTCAACCAAATGTATCATTAGTTTGTCAAAGCGTGGGCTCAACGCACGACTAAAATGTCTAAAAATAGCACCGTTAAATCTAGGGAGTCTACCGTAGAGGGTTCCTTAAAAAAACGAATTTCTGGGGATTTGAACACGGTATCTTTTGATGTAAAATCCGAGGCGTTAATCACTAGATTCGATCTTGATGAATATTCATTTTTAAGAACTCGTTTTCACATTTCTGTGGTGGAAGATTAAAGTATTAAAGTCGATCGTAAAAAACACGCCAAAGGCGGCAAATCTATCTATACACTTACATCATAAAGATAATCAGAGTTCAAACAACTCGTATCTGTGAAAATAAATAGTCACTAGAAAACAGGCCCATCAATACTCAACTACGTATATGTATTTGAAATATGTGTTTCTTGGACCGGTCCGTAGTACAGTGGCATTACTTCGGACTCGTAAATGGAAGGTTGTGGATTCGGATCCCGGCGGAGCACAAAAAATATACCATTTATATTTCGAATGTGCTCTTCGCTGAGTTGAAAAATTCATAAACCTTTACCCAAGACCGGTCACTGAAATTTCCATCCAACCTTACAACAACTGGGTCTTGCTTGAGAATTGGCGCTTTCTACAGCGACGACCAAGCTCGCAGAGGGCTCTTGAGGTGTGATACACACAAAAACAGCGCTCACCAAATAAATCATCCTAACATTATTATTACGTAGTCCGGTCGATAGCTCAGGTGGTAGAGTGCTTGCATTCCATGCCGAAAGCTCAAGTTCGAATCCCACCGAGGGTGTCAGAAATGATTTCCCGTTTCGGTGTTTATTTCAAACCCCAAAATAAAATACCGGCAAGGCCTACTCAGCCTTCACAAGAAATGAGTACCAGCACTTTCGAGAGCTGGGAAACCTCCACTTCAACTGAAGTGGTTGGCGTAAGGCCGGCCCCCTTATCTGTAAAAATAAATAGGTTCAACTCGCCACATGCGACTCCTTCGGGGATAACGCGGCAAGAAGTTACACTGTATTATGTGTAGCTTAGCTGCGTTAGTTGCGTTGCTAAACTACACATGTAGTTTAAATGAAAACCAGCGCACGGGGCGCTGGGAAACCTCCACTTCAACTGAAGTGGTTGGCGTAAGGCTAGAAAGAAGAAAATATTGAAATCCCTTTCAATTTTATTTAATGGAGATTGTCTTTAAGAAAGACCCAAATCTGTAAAAATTCTGAATCTAATCCAATCTAAGTTGCAAAGATATGTTACATTGAAGTTACACATTACATGCATTCTCACAACCAGACACGTAAAAGTTCGCGCTTGCACATGCCTCATGTGAACCTACAACACAAAAACCAAATCTCAAATGGACATACACCCTGCAACTCTTGCCGTCCTTCCCTGAAACAGGGGTGACATTGGCAAAGTGAACCATTTTTACAGCATGGGTGGTCAGCCGCATACCAATCTATAAGTCAAGGAACAATAGAATACAAATAAATAATATTAGGATGATTTATTTGGTGAGCGCTGTTTCTGTGTGAATCACACTTCAAGAGCCTTTTACGAGCTTGATTGCCTCTGTAGAAAGCGCCAATTCTCAAGCAATACCCAGTTGCTCTAAGGCTGGATGGTCTTTAGTAAAGGTACCTATATACAAATTTCAACCCAGCGAAAAGCATATTTGAAAATATAAGTAGTATATTGTTTGTGCCCCGCCGAGATTCGAACCCAAGACCTTCCATTTACGAGTCCGAAGCGTTACCACTAGACTACGGACCACTCGCCACATGCGACGCCTTCGGGGAAAACGCGGCAAGAAGTTGCAATATATGTGTGGCTTACTGTTTCCAGTTGCTGTAAATCTGGATGAACCTTTGATGAATGATTTGACGTTTTTTTTGTTAAGCCAGACGGATCTTTGAACTTAGCATAAAAACATATTTTTCTGGAAATCAAACTGACGACATTCCGTTTACGCTTAATCTACTGAAAGCTAATATTCGAAAAGATATTTTAGCTAAAACCAGTTTGGGTATTTACGAGTATGAATACTACTTGTTTATATCGACACGAGAATCGTTAGCATTCTCTTACATAATAACAATTAATTACTGATGATGATGATGATAGATAAAACCACGGCCATATAATAAAATGTTTAAGATGTAACATGCATTTATTTAAAAATAAGTGTGAACTACGGGACTAAGCTGCACATATAGTTTTTTTTTTTTTTTTTTTTTTTTTTCATTCCCCCCATTAGTAACCCTAATGGGGGGGAGTTTATTCGTGTGTACCACTTATATAGTATACCACACTAAATATAATTTACAAAGTAATAATTATACATACATCTTTTTTATTATTATTATTATTATTATTTTTATTTTTTTATTTTATTTTATTATTATTTTTTATTTTTTTATTATTATACACTACACTCTCATTTTCTTTCACTTGAATTTAATTCATATCCAAGCCGATTGGAATTTGAACCGATTTTTGTGTTGAATTTGAATCGATTGGAATTTAGTGTAATAGTGTAACTAACTTCATGCCGCATCCTCTCCGAAGGGGTCGCAGGGGGTGATTCGAAACCTTTTTTTATTTTTACAGGTAAGGGGGCCGGCCAACCATTTTAGTTGAAGTGGGGGTTTCGGTACTCACTTCTTGTGAAGGCTGAGTAAACCTTGCCTGTATTATAGTTGAAGTGGGGGTTTCGGTACTCACTTCTTGTGAAGGCTGAATAAACCTTGCATGTATTATATTTTGGGTTCGACATAAACACCGAAACGGGAAATTACGGGGACACTCTCGGTGGGATTTGAACCCAAGCTCTCAGCATGGAATGCAAGCACTCTACCAACTGAGCTATCGACCGGACTTTATTTTAAATTTATGTTAAAAGGAAAGCAATTCCACAACATAATATGGCAACAGAAACGAGTAAAACTACGTCAATGAATAATCCATATTAAGAGCCCTCCGCGAGCTTTGTCGTCGCTATAGAAAACACAATTTTTACAAGCAAAACCCAGTCGCTGTAAGGCTGGATGCTTTGTTGATCGATCTTTTGTAAAATATACAGCAAAGAGAAAATTTTGAAAAAATCATGTTTTTTTTTCTCTGCCAGGAATCGGACCCACGATATTTGGAATACAAGTCCGTAGCGTTAACCACTAGACTACTGCAGACCGATCAACAGATTCACTTACTGCCTTGCTCAGCTTAACTTCTGTGCTAAAAGCCTGTCAGATATGGTAGCGCCATTTCGTAAAGAGCTTTTATATTAGCTGTCAGTTTTTAGAGCGGACCACCCAAGTAAGCTAACAAAATAAAGAGTATATATTTAATAGATAAATCAATAGAGTATTCATTTGAATAACATGCATTATCAATAAAGGACATCGCGATCGTTCTGGACTCAGGCCTGGATTAAGGGCGGTTCGAGCTTTGTTACTGCACCAGGGCCATATTCAAGGATCCCAAAAAAAAAAACAAATTTTCTTCGTGGGTCTCGAAAATGTAAAAAATAGCAAACAAAAGTCAAACTAAATCTCATCCGGGGGCTCTTTCTTCCGGTCGATAGTCCAGCCGATAGAATGCTTGCATCACATGCCGAGGGCTAGGGTTCGATTCGAACTACGTAAACGTAACTATCCCCATATCGTTATTCCCGAAGGGTTTCGCACCTTTTCTGTATTTTATTTTGGGTTTGAAATAAGCTCCGAAACGGGATATCATTTCTGAGACCCTTGGTGGGATTCGAACCCGAGCTCACGGCATGGAATGCAAGCACTTTACCAACTGAGTTATTGACCGGACTACGAGCGTCAGAAATGATTTACCGTTGAGGTGTTTATTTCAAACTAAAAATTAAATATTGACAAGGTTTAATCAAACTTCGCAAGAAATAAGAACCATTTTACTCAGGAACTGGGAAGACTCCACTTCAACTAAAATGGTTTACGTAAGGCTGTCCCCCTAACCTGTAAAAATAATTATATTCCACACGACACATTCAAATCCTTCGTGGAGAACGCAGCACAAAGTTGCTCTATTTGTGCAGTTTAGTTATTTTTGCGTTTAAATTCTTTTAAAAAATGAACTTATTTGATTTGTAAAGCGAATTGAAATTGAAAGATGGCGTAGAACTTCAATGAAATCGCTGTAATTAGTACTCAGATTCATTTTGGTTCAGACTACACAAGTTAGAAAGAATATGGGGTGTGGAGCCCCATGTTTTTCCTCCTACCAGGGCCCCGATGGGCTCGATCCGGACCTGTCACTAGTACAAGTTTTAAAAACCACTCTAAAAAGCTTTTGTTCATTAAGTAAATATAATACATCATACGCTAATCTACAGAAGCAAAAAGTACAAGAAATCTGGTCTCCTATAATCTATGATTTAAGTAATAGATGTATTAAAATCTGAGATTCATACCTCATGCACGCCCGCAAGGAAAGACGCGCAATTTTGCACTCACACATACAAAATAAATCCCTGAATTCTGCAATTTCCGCCGTTTTTCTCAGAATCTTTGTTAAAATTGGCGGAAAGAAGTCAAATTTTATAGCTTATGTGGTCAGCCTCATACCAACCTACAAGTCAAGGAACAAGAGTCAAATTTGATTCGTGGTAATGAGGGTGAATGACCGAAAGTGAACTAAAAAATCTTATCAAACCTGAGTCATTCTTTTAAACATAAAATAAATAAATAAATAGAGTACAGTTAGGTTTTTTGTTTTGGGTAGGTGTGTGCAAAAATGGTTTTATGAATTTCATGTTTGAATAATGGCAAATAAAAAATGGGACCACGCAAATTTTGAAAACTTCTAGTTTGCTTTGTATTACAGTTATATCCGCTACAGATCATCACGCGACATTCAACACTCATGCATGTATTGACTGCAGTGGCGAAGGGTGCCATACAACTCGATTCCCATCGGCTTCCCTTTTAAAATGAGGCAACAAAGTAGTTAAAAAATATACGCACAAAGTAAAAAAATACATTTAAAACCAAAGAAACAATACGTATTTTTTCCCCATTGAAACCATGCAGTCTCCTTTATTATCATTTTTGCCTCATTTTAAAAGGGAAACCGATGGGAATCGAGTTGTATGGCACCCTTCGCCACTGTATTTATTTGTATTCTTCTTTTGATACCACTTCTGTCGGAGATACGCTTGGCACGACAAACCGGTCGGAGACAATTTATCCACAGACAGCTTGTCCATGGACGAATCGGTCACCCGATGGTTCGTCCACTCAAATTTTCAGTCAACGACAATTCTGTCAAATACAATATACTTTGGTCCAAAGACAGCTCCACCACAGAAAACGGGCTCTCCAAAAAACCTTTGTAATTACTGTAGACTGTATGTAGTTTATAATCAATGAGGTCCGCACGCGATTTGACATGAAAAAAATTGGACGTCACCCGGCCGGGTTGCTAGGGAAAATGCAAACAAAAACATTGTTCCAATTGGTTCGCTAATGACAGCAGTCCCATACAAGACTGACGTTTGTTTGCGTAGAAAATAATTCCGAATTAAAAAATGTTCCTGTGGACCTAAATATTGTTACGAGTATGTAGTTGTGCGTTATGTTGGTCAGTGTGAGTTAATAAAGTCTCTCTAAAAATAAACAAAAATGTTAGGTAAAATGTTTGAGGTTGCTTGATTGTTAGGTAGAATGTTCTGGTAAAATCTAGCAAGTAGCGGTTGTTGATGTTTCGAGAATGATCTTTATTTTTACTATAAAAAAGGACCAAAACTCTCTGTAGCTTCAGAAAACAACCGACCGTTGTATTGTTGGTTTTGTTAATTTTTTGTTTATGTTAATTTTTGCCCTTGCAGTGACTGCATCTCGAAACGGCGCTATAAGGGAAACACCAACTCATCATCATTATTGTGCAAGTGTAAAGTGACTCTGTGTCCGAACCGAATCTGAAATAAATGTTGTAAAATAAATCACACCACATAACAGTATTATAGAATATAAACTGCCGATCAATGGACACTAAGGCATGCGGTATTTTTTTGAATGTTGACATATCGTTTGTGGCTTAACTGTCAACGCTCTCGACTGGCTACGTTGAAAGCTGTGGGCGCGGGTTCGAATTCTGCTCGTTTCTGTGTAATTCAGCATCTCCTGAACCAGCATATCCACCCACGGCTTCTTGAAAAGGCTCCAGCCATCTTGATTGCCAATTATGGAAGCCAAGACACCGACAATTAGTCTTTCTTTTTTAGAACATGTGATCTAAAAATGATTTATTTTTAATTCGTTTTCAGAACGCGTCTATAATCTATAATCTAAGTCGCCCCCTATCCATTGCTAATGTGAAAATAACTCTGTAGGAGACAAGCCAAACAAGCACTAAGGGGACGGTGTTTAGGTACTTTTGTTTTACAAAAAAAAAGTGAAAATAAACAGTGTTACAAATTTACAACTCAAGGAAGAAATTTAATTGAAATTTGTAAATTTATAGAAAGACCTTAACTCCAGCTTATAAATTGTAAAAACTTTGGTGAAAAACATGTTAATGCACTATTCTAATCTAATCTAATCTAATCTAAGTTGCAAAATATATGTAACATTAGAGATTCACATTATATGCATTTTCACAAACAGACACGTATAAGTTTGCGCTTAAACATGCCGCATGTGGTCCTACAATATAAAAACCCGAATCTCAAATGAACATACACCCTGCAACTCCTGCCGACCTTCCCTGAAACAGGGGTGACATTGGCACAGTGAACCATTTTCTACAGCATGGTTGGTCAGCCGCAACTATTAAAACTGTTAAACGGTTTTTGACCGGCCCGCAGTCTAGAGGTTCACACTTCGCACTCGTGATTGGAAGGAAGTAGGTTCGAATCCCAGCGGGGCACGAAAAAATATTTCACTTTTCGAATATGCTCATCACTGGGTTGAAAAATTAATCTGCCTTTTAGCAAAAACAACGGTCACCAAAGGTCCATCCAACCTTACACCTACTGGGTCTTACTTGAGAATTGGCGCTTTCTACAGCGACGCCTAAGCTCGCAGAGGGCTCTCTAGGTGTGATTCACACAGAACAGCACTCACAAAATAAATCAACCTAATAATATTATGACACGTGGCTGAAAAGGATCGTCCAGTGGCGGCCCAGGATGTCCAAGCGGGGAGTGGGGAGTCCCCAACTGAGGTGGCTGGACGACATCAAGGGAACTGCAGGCAGAGGATAGCTGAACACAGCAGCCGATAGAGAAACATGGAGGAGATTGGAGGAGGCCTACGTCCAGGAGTGGACTGAGAAAGGAGAAGAATATTCAGCGAAAACTCTCTGATCGCAGCAATCAGAGGCCTGAAGTGGAAGTTGGGCATATGACTATAACATATGTTGGGCATTGGACCGGTCCGTAGTCCAGTGGCAACACTTCGGACTCGTAAATGGAAGCACAAAAGTATATAAAAGTACGGAGCACAAAAATATACCATTTATATTTCGAATGTGCTCTTCGCTGAGTTGAAAAATTCATAAACCTTTACCAAAGACCGGTCACTGAAAGGTCCATCCAACCTTACAACAACTGGGTCTTGCTTGAGAATTGGCGCTTTCTACAGCGACGACCAAGCTCGCAGAGGGCTCTTGAGGTGTGATACACACAAAAACAGCGCTCACCAAATAAATCATCCTAATATTATTATTATTATTATTATTATGGCGTCATTGGGCAGGGAACCTAAGGCTTATCTAGCCTTTTTTCCCTGTCCTTTTTCCTTAAAGCACTCTAGCTTCAAGAAAGGTGGCAGGAGTTACAAGGCTTATATCTTAATTCTATTTCTTATGTTTCTTTTGATCAATGTTTATTTTCTTTCAATGTAATTTCCTTCTCTGGTTATATTTTCTTTCTCTGTTTCTATTTTTCCTGTATTTTTCGATCAATATATTTCTTTTTTATATGGCCAGTCACCTATTGCACCCTCCTCGTGACCGGGCTGGAATAAAGATTTTATTATTATTATAATATTATTAATGATTTTATGTTTTATGCCATCATCATTGCCATGATGACAAATGACATTGCGATTGTCATCCTACAAGTATGACAGTTCTCGCATTAAGCATTTGTTTATCACCAATACTCCAACCTCATAGATATCTGATACAAACATTGTGGGTTCCAGCCAGAGTATCAGATGTCACTGCAAATCATTAGAATATTGCATTAGATACTAAAACTTCATATGAATATACGAATAGCAAATCATGCCGCCTTTCCCTGAACCGTGGTGGCATACGTTAACAGTTAAAGTCAACCAAATTATTACTGCATGGGAGGTCAGCCTTATACCCACCTATTAGTCAAGGAACCATAAAGCTGAAAACGACGCAAAAAGTGTTCCATTGGCGTCAAATTCAGATTTAAAATATTGTAATGTAAATAGTAGATTAATATAGGTATACATCGTAGGTAGTAATAGTTATTATAGCATTATGTCAAAAGTAGGTTAATATAGGTGTACACCGTAGGTAGCAATATACCTAAGAAATCTAGAAATTAAATGATCCTTTTGTAGTCTCGAACTTGGTAGAATATGCGGGAATGTGCTGGCAAAATTAGTCACTGGAAAGTACTGTCTGTGAAGTATATAAGGCGGAGAATTGAATGTGCTAAGCCAGTGCGATAGTTAGCTTTGATTCGAAGAGTGTAAGCGATACTAAACTGTGAAAAAACAATTTGTGTTACCAAAAGAGTTAAAAATAAATATAAATTTGTAGAAATAAATTAAGTGTAAATAAAGATCCTGAAAGAAGACCTGTGTGTTTTAATTTATAGACTTTTCGAACCTAAAAACATTAGGTACAATATATAGGAATAGAAACTAACTGACGGCATTGATGCATTGTATAAGGCACAGTTGTCCCCAGTCCTCACAGCCCAGTCCTCACAGTCAAACACAGCCATTGCCAGTCATTGAAATCCTATGTTATCTTGCTGTCATTGTTTATCGACACCCAATAGTTATACATGCCATAATGTCTTAAAAGCACGCCTTTTCTTTTAAAAATGCGTGCACACAATGTTCGCACAGGCGTGAGTTTCAAAGCTGCCAACTTTCTGGAAAGATTCAGTTGATTCACCCGAGTTATTTTTGTTGACACTGTGAAGATCTTTGTTCTCTTCTTCTTCGTTTAACTAAGGACAATTTATTATGTATTTGTTGGCTAAATTCGGTGAGTAAAGTGATGCCTTAGTTCTTGTTTATCGTATACGCCAATGAGAAAATTTTACATGAGCAATGTTTGCATGTGTACTGGACCAATGTGTCTTATGAAAACAAGAAATTTATTTTAAAAATATTTAAAAGAACTCTCACATTATCGAGTTTTACGGTTTTTCTTAGCTCAGATTGTGTAGAATTTGATTCTTAAGACAACTGCATGAAAAAGTCATATTTGACGAGATTGGCGTATACGGTAAACACGAACTGGGGGAGCGAGTTGTCAAATATACAATGATTTCCTAGTCAACGTTAGGAACAAGTAGGCGTTAGAAATAAGGATTATCTCTCCAATATGAAGCTCAATCATTTTGAAATGTCTCAATGTACTTGAGAGAAGTCATCATCGGGAGATGACGTGGGACTTATTTTAGCGTTTGAGTGAATTTATGCTAAACAGACGTCATGACTTGTCTCCTCAAGTTTCACAATAACTGTATTGATAATAACTGTAAATTTGCATTTATGAAAATGTTTATTTGAATGGGCGTTTATTTGAAGAGAAAGACCGGGAAAGTGTGAAAGTAAAGATTAAAAGAAGTATACTTAGATGGTTTGGACATTTGGAGAGAATGAATGAGGAAAGACTGACGAAGAAAGTATATGCTGCGAGAATTGATGGATGTCGTGGAAGAGAAAGACCGAGAAAGGTATGGATGGACCAAATTTCCGAAATTGCGAATGAATGGAATATCCAGAGTCATAATAAAAGGAGAGCCTGTATGAAGAAGGTTATGTATGACTCTGGAGGAAATGAAAGAAGTGTGTAAGGACAGAAAGAAATGGCGGTTGATCTGTGATGTTGGCGGCTAGGGTTTTTTTTAAATAAGAATTTCTTTTCTGTTAGTTTTTGATGTCCATACATATTATAATTTGTTGATTTTAAAAATGTAATTTGTTGTGTATGTTCCTTGACTTATAAGTTGGTATGCGGCTGACCACCCATGCAGTAGAAAATAGTTCACTTTGTCAATGTCACCCCTGTTTTCAGGGAAGGTCGGCAAGAGTTGCAGGGTGTATGTCCATGTGAGATTCGAGTTTTTATATTGTAGGACCACATGCGGCATGTTTTTAAGCGCGAACTTGTGCATGTCTGTTTGTGAAAGTGCATATAATGTGAATCTTTACTGTTACATATATTTTGCAACTTAAGATTAGATAAGATTAGGCTCCATTGAAAATATCTCTTTCCCATGTGACTTTATTTGTAGTAAATTAACAAATTAATTCCCGATAAACAGGGATATTTTCTAGTTCACACCATTGAGACGTCACTACGGGCGCGCCAAAGAAAACTATAACAATGTATAATTTTTCATAAACTATTACTAAGAAATACGCATAAATACGATAATTATTGTACACAATATTTATTTTTGAATTAGGTACTTTTAAAGCTGAATTTCTTGCATATTATAATGTATTCGGAGTTAAATTATAATGAAGTCAGTGAGTTGAATAACAAAAAGATATTTATTTTGATTTATCGGAGTGAAATTGCATTTGAACTATTTCTCAGATTTATTAATACGAGTATTATAAGTGCTTAATCTAATTTTGCAGGCCAGATAAAATATTTTTTCCCCCGGTTTATATACATAGTGTTCAAAATCCATTCATATTAAAAAGACGTCATGACAATTTATCTTCCACAATCCACACTTGAGCTTTCAACTTTTTTTATTTACCCATCCGTTAATTTACTTTCCACTTCTGGTATTTTGAAACTAAATCAGTATGTACAAAATATGCTTATAATAAGCAGTTTTAGCGAACTGCTGTAAAATGGTCAGAGTTTTTTAAATTGTGTATTTGTAATTTTCTTGAAATATCTATTTAGAAGATATTCATTTCTAAAGACAAAAAAATAATAAAAGTGTATAAAAGCATTCCCTCCCAGCCGCTGATAATTGAATTATTTTATCCCTTTTATCACCACTGACGCTGATGTGAAAGTTAGTGCACGCAGGGGGTATAAATACCGGCTGACGCGCTTTTTAATAGTCAGTATGTGAACTGCGCTCGAAGGGACGACAACGTGTGTGGGCGTTCTAATAAGATTAAAATAAAATGGCACCATATTTCTACATTAAATATTGTAAATATTAACATATTCTATAGTTATAACTAGATTGTTGTATGTGTTATAAATTATTAATCAAAATCATAAATACATAAAAGTAGTCATAGTATTGGATAAAATGTTATTTAAAACTCACAAAAGTATTTATTATTTTCTATATTATTTACAACAAAAATGTTATGATTATTGACAATTTATTAGATTTATAAAATGAGTACATTAATAAGATTAGACGTATAACAAATGTTTGGTTAAAGTTACATAAAACTATTAAATAAAACAATATTATTTACAAAAATTATAATAAAAATATACATATTGATAAAGTATATTATTACTTTTGTCTAAAAGCTATTTACAAAAGGTTCTGTAAATAAAAAATAGAAATTGGTTATCTTATGTGAAATAAGTAGGTAAGCATGGAAGAATTAATTTTAAATGGCTCCGTTTTCGATGGAGATTTTTTGTGCCATGATCCTAGATCTGACTAACGTTTCACTGCTCACTGTGTACGGCATCGTCATAAACAAACATTCTTAAAAGCTACATAATTAAAAACGCTGTGCCTTATATTCTGAGGGTGCCGCTCACAGATAGTGATGAAACGTTTGTAATTGACATTAATCTGAACTATAGCTCAAAAGCTCAAAATAATAATGTACAATTTCTGAAGTACATCCTGTAAAACTAATTTGATTTATTTTATAATTGAATATTTTTTCACAATTAACAAAAATGATAAGAAATGATGTAAGTCATATTATGCAGAAAATATATTTTAGTTGAATTATTCATAAGAAGTACCGAAGAGGTTTGTAAAACTTAATTAAATTTTAGGTTAAAACTTCCAATAAAATATGTATACACATAAGAATAAATTATAAAATTAGGTACAATATATTAATTATTAATTAAATTAACGTTATACAATAGAAGAAGAAGAGGGGGTGAGTCGATTATTTTGGTGATATTTTTTTTTGAAATATTTTTTCCACCGGGTTACTTCAGAACTTTCCTTTTGAGTTACTAGAGTCTTACAGAACCAAATGCTGCAATCTACGATATTTTCATAAACAAGATAAATACATAGAAACATAGAAAAATTAATTTTCTTTGCATCCACATTTTTTATCCATTTAAAAATATCTAGATTGCTGCGTTTTTTGGATCTATCCGACTCGCTGCCAAGTTAGTCCATCCAGAATCCTCCTTGTTTTTTTGTAGTTCTCTTACCGATCCGTTTAACGTGAACGTCTCTGTTGAAGGACACTGATCTTCCTTTGGGAGAGTCCTCGACCCTCGCCGGAAGGTCCTCCTGGATCTTGGCCTCTTCGTCTCCAAGATTCTCTTCTTTTTCTTCGTGTGTCTTCACCTCCCGAGCCGCATCAGGCATTTGAGACTTCAAGATATTGTCCCGATTCTCGGATCTTCAACTTGTTTTCTCAAGGTTCCTTTTTGGATATTTTTTTAATATCTGGATGTGACGTCTTGGTTGTGACTACGACATCTGCAAATGATATATTTAAAACTACAAGTTATTCTCTAGAAATACTTTTGTTTTTTATAAGCACAACTCTATAAAACCTGAAAGATAAAACTGAATAAGTGGCGTATTAAGCTTACATGGGTTTCTCAGATAAATGCTCATTTTCTTCTATTTTCTACGAGAGAAAACACTATAAAAGTGTGAAAATCCTGTAGTTCACAAGTTTATCATGAGTACTGCCTTATAATTAGTTCACTTACTATGAGAAGTAACTCCCCATAAAATGTTTTATCCACGATTACTTAAATATGTGAATCAGGACTTATTCAGTTTTATATTTAAGGTGGCGATATAATTTTTAAAAATCTACGTACGAAATCTGTTAGAAAAGGTTAATATTTAAAAAAAAAAGTACTACGTAAGCGCTTACATTCTATTTTGTTGTTTTTGTTGTATTGAATGCCGTACGGAAAATAAAAATATTATCTACCATAAAGTTATGTTCTGATTGCAAGAAAAAAATAAAAATAAAACTCTGATTGTTTTGGATGTTCTGATTGTTTGGAACCAGTAACCCGAGTACGAGTTGCATGTTTAGCACAGCATGAGTAAAGTAAAAGTTTACGGAAATATTTAAGCTTCGGTTTTACTACCTCGAGTACGAGATGCATGGGTTACTTATAGGGGGGACTTATAGGTTTGTATGAGGCTGACCACCCATACTGTAAAAAATGGTTCACTTTGCCAATGTCACCCCTGTGTCAGGGAAGGTCGGCAAAAGTTGTAGGGTTTATGTTCATTTGAGATTTGGATTTTATTTGTATGTACACATTCAGCATTTGTAAGCGCGAACTACACGTGTTTGTTTGTGGGCATACATTTGATATGGGCTTTAAATGTTAATATATATTTGCAACTTAGATTGTAGGTATAGAAATATCGATATTTTTCCCTCGATATATTTCAATACTGTTAGAAAATATCGATATATTTTTTTTTATTCCCCCATCCCTACGGGCTCATCTCTCTGTATTTATGTTTATGAGCCATCACTGGCGCTTCACTTTCACATGACATTTGAGGAGCATTCCCGGCCGCCATCTTGGCCCGCGGTTGCGCAATGACCAGTTCGTGATTTATGCGCATGCCCCACAGAAGGCGAGACGGAAACAAACGAAGACAGGCGATGATCATTGCTCAATGGCGCTCGTTTATGTATCAAAGGTCGGTGACTCACATAAATCAATCTAACATACTAGACGTGTAGAATCAATAATAATAATTTTAGGATGATTTATTTGGTGAGCCCTGTTTTTGTGTGAATCACACCTCATGAGACCTTTGCCAGCTTGATCACCGCTGTAGAAAGCGCTAATTATCAAGCAAGACCCAGTTGCTGTAAGGCTGGAGGGGTGATTTAAAGGTATACCTAATATGATTTTTTCAATCCAGCGAAGAGCATATTGAAAATATAAATTGTACATTTTTTGTGCCCCGCTGGGATTCGAACCCAGAACCTTCCATTTACGAGTCTGAAGCGTAAACACTAGACAACGGATCGGTAATAGCAGAAATTTAGGATAAAATTTCAAAAGATTTTTGTGAAACTTTGTATGGGAAGCCATTATTAAAAGATTATTTAAAAAAAAAAATGTTTTTTTTTTTTTAATTTTGTTTTATTCCAATTTTTTATTTACAATAAAACCTTTTTAATGAATGGCGTTTTTTAAAAATGTAGGGAAACACAGAAAATGTCATTGCCATGTATTTATCTATTTACATTAAAACGCAACTAAGATACACATAACATGCAACTTCTTGCTGCATTCTCTCCGAAGGAATCGCATGTGGCGAGTGAACTGATTTTATTTTTAGAAGGAAGGCTGGCCTTACGCCAACCACTTCAGTTGAAGTTGAGTTTTTCCATCACCTGATAGGGCTGGTTCTCATTTCTTGTGAAGGCTGAGTAAGCCTTGCCGGTATTTTAATTCTGGGTTTGAAATAAACACCGAAACGGGAAATCGTGTTATGAAAAATGTCAGTGTTATGGCCGAGGGGGCCAAGTGGGCTGATCTCTCTAGCGTGTTTGGAATAGAATAACGTTGGTTTGATCCCCGCCTGGGTCATCTGACCATAGCTTTGACCCTGGTTTAACAGATGTTATTGGGTAATTATTAATTGATAATTCATTACAATAAACAATAATGAATTATTAATTGATGATATTAATACCTGTTTCTAGCCAGGCAGAATAGGTTGGTGAATTGCATTCCTCTTCACAAATCTATTTAATAAAAAAAATCTGAGAACCTTGGTGGGATTCAAACCCGAGCTCTTGGCATGGAATGCAAGCACTCTACCAACTGAGCTATCGACCGGATAATTTAAATGTAATCTATGTAAGAAAGATATTAAACGCATAAGATTCATATGGAATAAAAGACCCATAAGCAGACACGTGTAGGTTCACACTTACAAATGCTGCATGTGCACTTACAAAATAAAAAAATGAAACAAAATTTAAAGTAACATACACTTTGAAAGTCTAGTCACTTCGGTAGTCGACATTGTTAAAGTGAACCAATTTCAGCATTATGGGTGGTCAGCCTCATTCCAACTTATAAGTCAGGAAGCGCCACTCTATAGTTTTAAAAATACTTTTATCTTCTTGTGGATGATACAAATCAATGTAAAATCTGTGTCATTCATCTCTCTCACACGCACGACACGATGTATCCTGAACGTATGGGAGTAAAAGAGATGAAAATAGAGTCTGAAGATGGTCAGAAGTCAAAACCATTGCTAATCTAAATTTAACACCTTAAACTGAACGATCTAATCTAATCTAATCTAAGTTGCAAAGATATGTTACATTGGAGATTCACATTACATGCATTCTCACAACCAGACACATACAAGTTCGCGCTTGCACATGCCTCATGTGAACCTACAACATAAAAACCAAATCTCAAATGGACATACACCCTGTAACTCTTGCCGTCCTTCCCTGAGACAGGGATGACATTGGCAAAGTGAACCATTTTTACAGCATGGGTGGTCAGCCGCATACCAACCTAACGATCGAATTAAAAATATATAGATACAAGAAGTTTATTTTATCAAAGATTTGACTATATACTTAAAAAATGGCATGATTTAATTGGTAAACACTGTTCCCAGCTCCCGAGCGGGCTGGTACTCATTTTTTGTGAAGGCTGAATAAACCTTGCCGGTATTTTATTTTGCGGTTTGAAATAAACACCGACACGGGAAATCATTTCTGACACCCTCGGTGAGATTCGAACCCGAGCTAACGGCATGAAATGCAAGCACTTTACCAACTGAGCTATTGACCGGATATATTTTTTCGTTAAAATAATTTCTAGTCCACAGATATCACAAGTCAATAAAATAACCTCACTTTTGAGTGTCACTTCATGATTTTGTCGTTTTCCCGCGCTCTGTGCGCTTGCACGCGTCTGCGCTTGCGTCACTGCCGGCCAAGGCAAGATGGCGGCGGCTTCCCAATATGGCCGCCACCCAACAGCTGCTGCGTTTGACATATCGTCCGATCCATTGCGAAACAAATCGACTAATTACCCATTCCGACCGCGAATGGGAGATTGTTTTTTTACCGTTTTAGCGCAGTTTGTGTGTGTTTTAATATTCTGACATACTTGTTAGAGTGAGTCATTTTTATATTGAGACGGTTCATAGAAAGATGTATGAATGTTTTTAAAGATCGACATCTATAAATCTGTAAGCTAAGTCTCAAGGATTTTAGATTCATATTTTATGCACTCACAAGCAGCATGTGTAAGTTTTTGCTTGCGTATGCCGCATTAATACTTGAAAAATAAAACCCCAGAACTTAAATGAACATACATCCTGAAACTCTTGCCGCACTATACTGAATCAAGAGTGATATTGGCAAAGTGGGATATGTTTGGTCAGCCCCATACCAAAGCCATGTTAAGATGGCTTGAGAATATGTAAAAAAAAGTAAAAAACAATCGAAGTAACTATTTAATGTTTAAACCTAATGTGGAAGGAAAACGTAGAAAAAAAAGACACAGAAAAGTATGAATTTATGAGATGATGAAATTGTTAAATATGATATTCAGAGTGAGTATAAATGAAGAAAATGTGTAAACAAAGTGATGGATATGAATCAATTTTAAAGGGTATGCAAGGGGAGGAAGAAATTGAGGCAACTCTGCAGAGGCTTTGACCACCCATAGACGAATGGTGACAGACACATTAGATGCATTCTGCCATCTTTCTGTTTGATTTGAATATCGACGAAAAACTAAATTGTTCAGGAGAGAAGTTTAAAGTTTGAGATTGCAGAAAAATGGAATAACGTTTTTTTTTTTTTTTTTTTATCATATCGTTAAAACCAAAAGAGCTCTAAAATAAAAAAAATAAATAAAGTATTTAATGGCATTTCTATTTATGTGGTTTTACGATTTTTTTTGTGTCACAAGCGCCTTTAGGACAAAAAAATGACAAAATCTTGTCGGTTACACAAAAACCATACTTTAAAAACGCAGTTGTTTGCTTGGACATAAACAAAAAAAAAAAATCATCGTAGAGCAATGGGAGTTAGCGCATTAGAAAGAACGGAATTTTTTAAGTAGGATTTCATTCATAACTCATTTTTGATCAAAACGTCGCTTCATACTTCTTTTTGACCGTCGATTATTTTTTTCTATCCAGCGCCGGTTCGGAAGTCAGTAGTGTATGGAGATGTACGAGAGCTTTCACACAGTGTGTCCGGTAATCCATAGACAATCCGGTCAGAAAGCATTGTATCTTAAAAGGCCCTGACATTTACAAAAACATTTTTTTTAAACAAAACCTTTTTTACAAAAAAATATTTTAATTTTCAATTTGTTTGTTGCAAAAGGGTGCTTGACCCAAATAAGATGCTGCAAGTGTTAAAAGCAGACATCTTCAAAAGGTCCTCGGTCCCTTTTGGACCTTATGGTCGTTTGTTTTGATGACCTCACGCTGTGTCAAGTCCTTTACCTCAAGACCTAAAGAGCACCCTACTCAAAAATAAACTGCCAAACCAGAAAATATCTTCAGTCTTCTTTCATAAGGAAACCAACAGCGATTTACTTTAGATTTTGATACAAACTTGGCACAAATTCTATAGTCCAAAGGTGTGATGACACACACACCGCCTCCTTAGTGCTTGTTTGGCTTGATGATGATGATGAGTTGATGATTTCTTTATAGCGCCGTTTCGTGATGTAGTCACTCCAAGGGCGCTTGTGCAAATGATGCCAGAAATTTGCTTGTCTTCAGTGCATTCCGGAACTTTCCATGGTCCTCTAGCTCTCTCACATGATGTGGCAGGTGGTTCCAGGCCAGAGGACCAGCAACTGCAAATGCACGCTCTCCAAACATTGTGTTTACTCTTCTTATCGGTTCTTCAATCTTTGATTTGGCTCAGGTTTCAGCCGAGCGCAGTGTTAGGCTTTTTTTGCCGAGGGTGACTGGTTTGATTAAATCAGCGAGATATTTGGGATTATTTACCATTTGATTCAATGATGACTTTTCAATGAAATTGTCTCAAGAATCACATTCTACACAATCTGAGCTTAGAAAAAAACTTAGAGCACGATATTGTGAGAGCTGTTTGAAATATGTTAAAAATCAATTTGTAGCTTTCATATGACACATTGGTTCAGTACACATACAAACATTGTTTATGTGAAGTAACCTTAGTTGAATATAAGACAAACAAGCACTAAGGGGATGAGGTATGTTCAGTACAACACAACGCAGCGTTACAGACAGGGACGATTTAAAGCCTTGACGTGTGATAAAACTGCTTCCTGTTTGACGAAGTCTTTCTATAATCTAAGTTGCAAAGATGTATTACATTTAAGATTCATATTAAATAAAATTGTAATTTAAAAATTTACAAAACAATTGGAAAACTTGAGAAACTCTAGCCCTAGCCGTCAGAATTACAGATCAACCGCCATTTCTTTCTGTCCTTACATACTTCTTTCATTTCATCCAGAGTCATAACCTTCTTCATACAAACTCTCCTTTTATTATGACTCTATGACTCTGGATATTCCATTCATTCGCAATTTCGGAAATTTTGTCCATCCATACCTTTCTCGGTCTTCCTTTACCACGACATCCATGTATTCTTGCAACATATACTTTCTTCGTCAGTCTTTCCTCATTCATTCTCTCCATATGTCCGAACCGTCTTAACAAACTTCTTTTAATCTTTACTTTCACACTTTCTCTTACACCACATTCTTCTCTTACAAAATCATTTCTCACCCTATCACTCCGTTTTTTCCCAATCATGCTTAAGATTAATATAAAATGCAATCACACAAGCAAACACGTATAAGTTCGTACTTACACATGCCACATGTGGTTATACAACATAAAACCCAATCCCAAATGAAAATAAACCCTGCAACTCTTGCCGACCTTCCCTGAACCAGGGGTGACATTGGCACAGTAAACCATTTTATTACAGTATGGGTGGTCAGCTTCATATCAACCTATAAGTCAAGAAACAGTTGCATATTTAATTTTTTAGAAGAGGGAATTATGAAATAAATATATCCAAGATAACTGGCCAATCTTTGTAATAAAAGACATTGAAAGAAAAAGAAGAATATGGAATTTTAATGTGTTTTTCTTGTACGCAGGCGGGCTGGCGTGCCCCACGCAAGGCCCTTTTGCATGACTTTAAATATTTTGGACCAATTAGTCCAAATGAATACATTTCAGTGATACATTCACTGCCCACGCTTAAGGTTTGTTTATTTCATTTTGTGCATGAAATTCCAGGAATGTGAAAAATGCAATAGTGCGGTCGATAGCTCAGTTGGTAGAGTGCATGCATCCCATGCCGAGAGCTCGGGTTCGAATCCCACCGAAGAGGTCAGAAATGATTTCCTGTTTCGGTTTTTGTTGATAGATTTACAGATGTGAGTATTCGTAGATTGTCAGGTTTGAAGTTTACGGAAAGAGTTCAACGATGGGACAATTCTGAAACTCAAATCATTCCCCCCTTTTTTTTAACGATGTTTCAGATTAAAATATGTTACTGAAATTTTATGGTCTTAGTAAAAGAGTGAAATTAAAAAAAAAAAATAGGCTTATTATTAAAAATATAAAATTTTATGATTTTTTCTTTATATATATTAAAACATGTCACCAGAAATAAATATTTAAGAAATTTTGCTTTTGTTTTGAAAAAAATTGTTTTGAAAATTATTTTATAAAAATATATTTGTAACCATTCTGCTCCTGAAGATGCCTCATTAGGCGAAAATGTTCGAGCAAAAACAAAAATAATAAAGTGAATTAAAACCATGTTTTACCATTTCAATTTTTAAATATTTATTTAAGAAATGCGTTTTCTTTCACATTTTTTAATTTTTCTTTTGATGCTTTACATTTAATTTTTTTTTCTTTGTAACAGAATGATATCTACAAATTATAGTCGCTCCAAGAGCAGATTTTCTTTAATGTGAATAGTTTTGGATAAAATATGAAAACCCTGTTTTCAAGAAATTAAATTGATTTGTTAGTGTCAGATTGTTTTATATTTTCTCATATCCTATTCATATTATTAACAAACATTGTTAAAACACCATTTTCTCTTGATCTCTTCCAAATGAGAGTGTTAACACCCCGAAAGCGCTCGAGATATTTAACTCAGCTCGTCAAGATTTTTTTTGTTTTTATTTGTGCTTCATTGCTTTAAAATGAATCTTCACAATACCAATACACGAACCCTTTACGGTTGTATTCACCCACAACAAATCCATGGCTTATAGGATTCCTTGACTTATAGGTTCGTATGAGGCTGACCACCGATACTGTAAAAAAATAGTTCATTCTACAAATCGCTCCCTTAGTTCTTGTTTGCTGTATAGACCATTAAGCTAATTTTACATGACCAATGTTTGCATGTGTACTGGACCAATGTGTCTTATGAAAACAGGAAATTGATTTTAAAAATATTTAAAACAACTCTCACATTATCGAATTTTACGTTTTTTCTTAGCTCAGATTGTGTAGAATTTGATTCTTAAGACAACTGCATTAAAAAGTCATATTTGACAGAATTGGCCTATACGGCAAACAAGAACTGGGGGAGCGAAATGTCACAAGTTGCAGGGTTTATGTTCATTTGAGGTTTGGATTTTAATTTGTAAGTACACATTCAGCATTTTTGAGCGCGAACTAACTTGTGTTTGCGGGCATGCCTTTGATATGAGCTTTGAATGTTAATATATCATTGCAACTTAGATTATGGATTATAATAGAAACGCCACGTAACGTGAACTTTTCATACAAAATAACTATGATGCATGAATCGGCTATGGATTAAATGTGTTTGGAATAACCGTGTTAAACTTGTACTGGATCTTCTTTCAAACAGAGCTCAGTACCCTAGTACGAGTTCAAAAACTTGAGTAATTATTAAAAAGTGATTTCCCCCAAAATCTGCAATTTGGTTTGTTTGAATTTGATTTTCTTCATCACTGTAACTCTTTTGCTAAGACCATAAAGTGTAAGAATCAAAAACAGCAGATTTTGGGAGAAATTACTCTTTAATATTTTCCGTAAACTTTACTTTTCTCAAGTTTTGCAACTTGTAGGTACTAAGGGTACAGGTCATCAAACAAATTGAGGTTTACCCAACAAATGGAAGCCGCGTTGTGTTGAGCCCACTTAGAGCAATAATTGAGTTTATTATTTAGAGTCATTGTAATGAGTTGATGTGGCTGTTGATGATGCGTGGGCTGGTTATTGATTTGGCATTGATCATCAACATCCAGCAGTGGGAGGCGGCAACTTGTAAACAAGACATTGTTCTCGCTATCCACAGTGTACCGAGGTGTTGAATTTTACCAACTTCTTTATGTTTCCTGGTACATAATATTTCGTTGCACAAGATGATGATGATGATTATGATGATTTACTTATCAGCGCCGTTTCGTAACTCAATGTCACTCCAAGGGCGCTTAGTATTTTACTGGGCGAAGAAAAATGTCTTCATCCATAAAAATGTCCATAAAAAGAATGCCTGATGACACGCAAACGCAACAAAGCTGCACATATACTGTTACTTCTTGCCAGCGTTATCCCCGAAGGGGTCGCATGTGGTGATTCGGGACCTATTTATTTTTACGGGTAAGGGAGCCTGCCTCACACTAACCACTTTCAGTTGCAGTGGGGGTTTTCCAGCTCCCGGGAGGGCTGGTTTTCATTTATTGTGAAGGCTGAGTAAACCTTGAGATCAAACCCTTGCTCTCGGCATGGAATGCAAGCATTCTACCAATTGAGCTATCGACCTTTTTACGAGCTTGGTCGTCGTCGCTACAAAATGCCGATTCTCAAGCAAGACCCAGTTGCTGTAAGGCTGGATGGACCTTTGGTGACCGGTCATTGGTAAAGGTTTATGAATTTTTCAACCCAGCGAAGAGCAAATTTGAAAATATAAATGGTATATTTTTTGCGCTCCGCCGGGATTCGAACCCACAACTTTCCATTCAGAGTCCGAAGAACTACGATGATGATTACCTTAAGTTTAGACCCAGTTAAGACCCTAAGTTAAGACCCAGTTGCTGTAAGGCTGGATGGACCTTTGGTGACCGGTCATTGGTAAAGGTTTATGAATTTTTCAACCCAGCGAAGAGCAAATTTGAAAATATAAATAGTATATATTTTTCGCTCCGCCGGGATTCGAACCCACAACTTTCCATTCAGAGTCCACTGAACTACGAACCGATCACAATGTTCACAAACAAAATGTACACGCAACAAAATGTCCAAAGGCATAATGTCCACCGACAGAATGTCCTCCGAAAAATGTCTATCATGTTCACGGATGTAATGTCCCCAAAAGTAATCAATACATGTTTTTTAAAATGACCTTTTAATTTTTATTGTTTAATTGTTTAGTGTTTGTTTGTTTTATATACTTAAATGTAATTAATTGTTTGTATTCCTTGACTTACAGGTTGGTATGAGGCTGACCACACATACTGTAAAAAATGGTTCACTTTGCCAATATCACCCCTGTGTCAGAGAAGGTCGGCAAAAGTTGTAGGACTTACGAGTATGCTCATTTGAGGTTTGGATTTTATTTGTAAGTACACATTCAGCATTTGTAAGCGCGAACTACACGTGTTTGTTTGTGGACATGCATTTGAGAGCTTTAAATGAATATATCCTTGCAACTTAGATAAAAGATTTTTTCCTTTCATTCTGCTTAGGTTGTTCATATGTAATCTTCAAATATGTTTTATAGTTATTGCATCAAAATAAATATGCTGTTGAATTTCACGGAATCGAACCCACGACATT
The DNA here is from genome assembly GCA_951799405.1 of Agapetus fuscipes. NCBI lineage: Eukaryota > Metazoa > Arthropoda > Insecta > Trichoptera > Glossosomatidae > Agapetus > Agapetus fuscipes. Next base: position 4,593,461 of record OX637352.1, on the reverse strand, counting down.
AAGAGGCTCAACAATGCGCAATGCCTTCTGTCGGCCTTGCGGTGGGTGTGGGAGTGCCGACCTAACCCGTAACTATGTATAAAGTGCCATAAATAATACAAGACAAGTGCCTTGCAGAGGTAGGAGGCGTAGAGTGACATCATGTGAGACTGAAAATACTACCTAAACGTGTCACTGAGTAACAGTTACAGCACATCATGTATCTGATACAGTTTAACACCTGTCAAACAAATGACTGTTACTCTGTCAATAGTCTACGTCATGTGGTCACAGTCTAATCTAATCTAATCTAAGTTACAAACAAATTTCATTTTGTATGCCGTCTGGTCGATAGCTCAGTTGGTAGAGTGCTCGCATTCCATGCCGAGAGCTCGGGTTCGAATTCCACCAACAGAAATAATTTCCCGTTTCGGTGTTTATTTCAAACTCCAAAATAAAATACCAGCAAGGTTCACTCAGCTTTCACATAAAATGAGAAACAAGCCCCTTGGGAAACTCCCACTTCTACTGAAGTGGTTGGCGTGTGGCCGCCTCCCTTATCCGTTAAAATAAGTAGGTCTCGAATCGCCACATGCGATCCCTTCGGGGATACCACAGGCAAGAAGTTGCACTATATGTGTAGTTTAGTTGCGTTGCCTTTTTGGCTATCTTGGATTCTCACAAAAACAGCGTTGACAAGCAAATCATCCAAAAATATATTTTCTTTGTTTTAAAAAAATATGTATCCATGTATGTTGTATATGCTTCCTGACTGATGGTTAGTGTGATGCTGACCACACATGCTGTAAAAAATGGTTCACTTTTGCCAATGCCACTCCGGTTGGAGTGAAAGACGGCAGGAGGTGCAAGGTTTATGTTCGTGAGAGGTTTTGTTTATTTGTATGCACGCAACACGCAACTAAGCTACACATATAGTGTAACTTCTTGCCTGCGTTTCCCCAAAATGGTTTAGGGACCTATTTATTTTTACAGGTAAGCGGGCTGGCCTCACACCAATCACTTTCAGTTAAAGTGGAAGCTGTTGTGAAGGCTGAGTAAACCTTTGAGATCGAACCCTTGCTCTCGGCATGGAATGCAAGCATTCTACCAATTGCGCTATCGACCTTTTTACGAGCTTGGTCGTCGTCACTACAAAGCGCCAATTCTCAAGCAAGACCCAGTTGCTGTAAGGCTGGATGGACCTTTGGTGACCGGTCATTGGTAAAGGTTTATGAATTTTTTAACCCAGCCAAGAGCAAATTTGAAAATATAAATTGTAATTTTTTTGTGCTCAGCCGGGAATCGAACCCACAACCTTCCCATTCAGAGTCCGAAGTGTTACCACTGAACTACGGACCGGTCGTCACACATGCACACATGCAAAATGTGTTGTCGCGAGCCTGCATGTGCCTGTCTGTGGGCATGCATTTAATATGTGGCTTAAATGTTAACATATCTTTGCAGCTTAGATTATTGTAGTATAAATACTAATTAACCGAGGTCATATGCTGCGACGACAAAGCCTGTATGTAGGTAGAGATGCAATAGGTATTAGTGTTTATGGCATCGAATATCTAATATCTCATTCGATATGTGGGCTACAAGTATTATCGCTGAGGTATTTCTTGTGTTGGCGATATCTGTGTAGATAGGTAGAGTGCTCTAAGAGTGCGCACTTAAGGTATAATTAATGATAACAATAAAACAAATGTTGTTATGGAAATGAAACTTCTTTATTCATAATAAACCGTATTTCATTAGCATAACTGTATAAAAAAATCAATGAAATTCAAACACTTAATGATTAAAATTAATTAATATTGGCACATAGTCTTTTGCGCACTCTTACATATACGGTACTTAAGAGTGCGCACTTGGAAACCTAAGAGTGCGCACAGGACACCTCGGCACAGAGATCACATTTGTACCGACCAATTCCAGAATAAACGGTGCATTTGTCATGCCACCATTGAGTACACATTATGCACTCTATCGAATCCTCAAATTTCGGTTCCTTGTAGACTTTCTTGCATCTTGGGCAGATCTACATCTTTTTCTCAGGTGTTGATTTGGGTTTCTTTGGATTTACCTTCGCCTTTTTTTAGTTTCTTTAAGGTTCCCCTCTACTTTTCTTTTACGGTTGGCTTCTTCGAGCAGTTGTTGCTTAAAAGGTTAGTTTGTTAGTATTTCTGATTTCTTACCTACCCGATTTGATCGATGTGTGACTGATTTTGGTAGTGGTGAACGGTCTATGAAGGTTAGTACAAATTTACTAGAAGTTGGATTAGTTGTTTCTGTTTTTACAGTGGTTGATGTCGATTCCGAGAAATTTGCTATTGCACGATCTTCTCTTTTGGTGATGCTACTGGCCAAAAAGCGCGACTTTTCTCTGGTTTTCGCCCTCACTGATCCTCTTTTTAGCCTCATCTAAGACTGCTTGCGGACAAAGTTGACATGTTGATTTTCGTTCTCGTGAAGACATTCTAAAATAATACATATTTATTTAATTTAGTTGTAATTAAAAAGATCGAGAAAAATCTGATCTTGTTCCAGAAAATCATAATGGGGTATCGGTTTGCGCAAAGATTTGTAAGAGTGCGCGCGCACTCTTACAAATTATACAGCTGCGCACTCTTACAATCCACCAGTATTGCCCACGTTAAATGAAAGTTGTGGCATCTTTGTTAGGATAAGTGAAATACAGTTCTTGTGGACGCTTGGTAAATTGATTTCATAGTATTAATTTCGAAAAAAAATCCGATATCACCATAAACGAAGACATCGTAAAGATTTCAAGACGTAAAAATAATTTAGTAAATCACAGATTATTGTTAAAACTCACCCGAAATCCGTTTTTCCGATTTATTTAAGATGCGCGCCACAGCAACGTGTCCTTTCATCACAAATGTCACCTAGGAACTGAAGTTAGCCACAAATGACATCTAGGGCGCGTAAAAATAATAGTGCGCACTCTTATCTCCCGCGCACTCTTAGAGCACTCTACCTATTATGATGGGTGGATTGAAATTTACAAAAAAATAGAACGATTGCACAATAAGAAATAGTTAAATTAACACCTAGGGAAGACCTAGGAAAGAATGGATTGATCAGATATGTGAGATTGCGAATGAATGGAATCTACAGAGTGGAAACAAGAGAAGGGCGTGCATGAAAAGAGTGATGAAACTAGATGAGATGAAAGAAGTATGCAAGGACAGAGTCAAGTGGAGGCACTTGTGTGGAGGTACCGGCCACCCCTAGAGGAATGGTGGCAGGATACAAGACAACACATTAATATTGATAACAAATTTTGAAGCTCATATCAGATCTCAGGGCTGTCAGCCGTTGGGGCACTGACAACCTTGTAGAGTTCAACATCAAAAAGACTCAAGCATGTCTGATATCCTTAAAGAGGATTCCAAACAACTATCTCCCAACTTTCGACAATGTCTCCCTCTCTAACCATGAACACTTAAATCTTCTTGGTGTTTCTCTGTCATCAGAGTTAAAATACCATGATGCTATTGAGTCTCGCACAACTTCCGCTTTCCGGCGACTCGGCATATTATACAGAGCCCGCAGGTTTTTTACTTCAGCCCAGTTATTGACTCTGTATAAATCCCAAATCCGCCCCATTATCGAGTATGGCAGCCATCTCTGGTGTGGTATGTCCAAGAAGTTGAGTGACCAACTTGATTCTGTGCAAAGGAGGGCAGTGAGGTTGATGAATGATCCTTTTCTGACATCCGATCTGCAGCCGCTCCAGCACAGAATAAAGGTTGGAATGCTCAGTCTTTTTTATCGATATTACGACTGAGCTTGTTCTAATACGCTCCATTCATCGATCCCTCCCCCTCGCATTTCAGAAAGGGAAACTCGTAGTACGACTCTCATTCATCCCTTTGCAGTCGATCTCAAAACTATGAGAAGCTTACAGCAACTGAGTCTTGCGTGAGAATTGGCGCTTTCTACAGCGACGACCAAGCTTTCTGTATAATCTATAAGCTAAGTTGCAAAGATATATCAACATTCACAACTCATATAAAATGCATGCCCACAAATAGACACGTGAAAGTTTGCGCTTACACATGCTGCATGAAAAAAGCAAACACCCTAAAACTTTTTTTTATTTTTTGAGAAATGAGACTTGTTGACTATGTTGCTAGAATAGATGGATGTCGTGGTAGAGGAAGACCGAGAAAAGTATGGAAGGATCAAATCTCTGAAATAGCGAATGACTGGGATATCCAGAGTCATAATAAAAGGAGGACTTGTATGAAAAAGGTTATGACTCTGGATGAAATGAAAGAAGTATGCAAGGACAGGAAGAAGTGGCGGCTAATCTGCAATGTTGATTTCTAATGTTGGTGTATTCATTTGCTACATTTTTTGCATAGGAAATTTTTGACTTTTTTTGTATAGATTTCTTTGTAAGGTTTTGTTCTTTTTTATATTTAAATGTAATTTATTATTCATTCATATTCCTTGACTTATAGGTTGGTATGAGGCTGACCACCCATACTGTAAAAAATGGTTCACTTTGCCAATGTCACCCCTGTTTCAGGGAAGGTCGGCAAAAGTTGTGGGGCTTATGTTCATTTGAGGTTTGGATTTTATTTGTAAGTACACATTCAGCATTTGTAAGCGCGAACTACACTTGTTGGTTTGTGGGCATACATCTGAGAGCTTTAAATGAATATATCCTTGCAACTTAGATTATAGATTATAGATTATAGACCTAATTTATTTACTAATACAGTTTTACAAATACCAATCTTTTTAACGATTGAAAATACCCTTTGTTGCTTTGAAATCTCAAGATTTTACATTTGGGATCTCGCCATTAGAAACCGATTATTATTATTGTTGTTTTTATGGTTCACGGGCGTGCGGTGGACTCAGCCTTCGCTAATCTCGGACCCCACGACTCGTGGACCTTAAAAGGACGCCTCAAAGTCACCGGGTAGAAGAGATGGTCTCCGCATTATGATGGCGACACGCTTTAACACCCACTGATTGTGCCGGGGACCAATTTTGAATAAAAAAAATATTTAGAAAATTCAAAATCACGTAAATTGGAAACTAATGAATTGCTATATATTTTTTTAAAATAGATTTGTGAATAAATAAATAAATTGGACAATTTCTCTAGCGCCGTACTGTGATAAATCAGGTAGGGCGCTTTAGATAGTTGTACAAACAGAAAAAAGTAATAAATATTAACTAAAACTTACGCGCAAAACAAATATTAAAATTGCAAATAAAAGATTTACAACAATATATAAAATCATAAGTACAATAAATTACACCAATGCTTGACGAAAACTAAAAAGAAGGAGAGAAAACTAAAATGGTGATGAGGAATGAAATACACCAACCTATTCTGCTAAGCTAGAAACAGGTATTAATATAATCTATTAATAATTCAATATTGTTTATTATAATGAATTTTTAAATAATAATAACTCAATGACATCTGTTGAACCAGGGTCAAAGTTATGGTCAAATGACCCAAGTGGGGATCGAACCGACGTTAGTCTATTCAAAATATGCTAGAGAGATCAGCTCACTTGGCCCGCTCGGCCATAACACCGACTCTTCCTTAATTTTCATCCTTCTAACGCAACTAAGCTACACATATAATAATAATAATAATATTAGGATGATTTATTTGGTGAGCGCTGTTTTTGTGTGTATCACACCTCAAGAGCCCTCTGCGAGCTTGGTCGTCGCTGTAGAAAGCGCCAATTCTCAAGCAAGACCCAGTTGTTGTAAGGTTGGATGGACCTTTCAGTGACCGGTCTTTGGTAAAGGTTCATGAATTTTTCAACTCAGCGAAGAGCACATTCGAAATATAAATGGTATATTTTTGTGCTCCGCCGGGATCCGAATCCACAACCTTCCATTTACGAGTCCGAAGTGTTGCCACTACGGACTACGGACCGGTCCAAGATGCCAACGACACGCGGTGTACCTGAGCGGTCACCCATCCAAGTACTGTCCGCGCCCAATGTTGCTTAAAACTTCGGTGATCTATGGGAACCGGTGCTTTCAACATGGTAACGTCGTTGACATAGTGTAACTTCTTGCCTGTGTTATCCCTGAAGAGGTTGCATGAGGTGATTCGGGACCTGTTTATTTTTACGGGTAAGGGGGCCGGCCTCACACCAAAACACTGTATTTGAAGTGGGTTTTTTTTTTTGAAATTCAAAATTACAACACGGAGATTGAGAGCTAATGAATTGTTCTTCCTTAATTTTCATCCTTCTACCGCGACTATGCTCTACACATAGCGTAACTTGTTGCCTAGGAAAACATAAGTGGCAGCACTTAGGACTCGTAAATGGAAGGTTGTCGGATCGAATCCCGGTGGAGCACAAAAAATGTACCATTTATATTTTCAAATATGCCCTTCGCTGGGTTGAAAATTTCAGAAAACCTTTACCAAAGACCGGTCACTAATTCATCCAGATTTATAGCAACTGGGTCTTGCTTGAGTATTGGCGCTTTGTAACGCGACGACCAAGCTCGTAAACACTTCTGCCGCACTACTAGTGTCATAGCCCCCTGGGTCTCTGAAATCTAAGGAGTCTCTCGCACAGGATTTAAAAAAAAAAAGATCAGGACATTAACTGCCACCTCCCCAGCACCTACACCTCTGCGGCATACCAACAAACGTCATAGACAACCAGTTTGCATGAAATCAGGATAGACTCACACAAGTTTCCCAAGGTCACTTTAATAAAAGACTTCTGTATAATACAGGTCAAAATGAATCTTTCTCCCTGTAGTCAGCGGATATCTTGCACAGTATGGGTCACTACGGCTCTTGTTCCTCTCAGGTCACCGTGACTCACGCAGTTTATAGGTCACTGTGTGAATGACCTTTTATCCTTGCGTTTGGCGGCCATTCGGAGGTCTCCCATAAAAGGCGCTACACGCCAGACGAAAAAAGTAAAAGAAAATAATATCGACGATTGGTCATACTTACTTTTATGTATTTTCTTATGAGTCAAGAGATATAGGTATAGAAAATCAAAGACGAATGAGAATCATTCTAAGGGGCCGTCCATAAATTACGTCATCGATTTTGGCCGATTTTCGACCCCCCCCCCCCTACAATCATCCTATAGTCATTATCTAATAACCCCCCATCCCCCTCTTGCTGTTATGATGGATGAGCTTAACAATTAATAATGTTATATTACTTACATAATATGTAGTATATTTTGTAGAAATTGGTATTTACAAGAACGACATCACTTTTGGTACTCGGAAATCATTTGCCATCATCCGCAGACCAGACTCCCCCCCCCTCAATGCGAATGACGTAATATATGGACAGCCCCTAAGGGGTTTCTTTTAATTGAAAATGAAATAAAAATATGGTTAATATGAGGAAATGCTTTCATGTGTTTCCATATTTGTAGAAATGATTTCCCATTTCAGTGTTTATATCTATAATCTAAGTTGCAAGGATATATTCATTCTAAGCTCTCAGATGTAAACCCACAAACAAACACGTTTAGTTCGCGCTTACAAATGCTGATTGTGTACTTACAAATAAAATCCAAACCTCAAATGAACATAAGCCCTGCAACTCTTGCCGACATTCCCTGAAACAGGGGTGACATTGGCAAAGTGAAGCATTTTTTACAGTATGAGTGGTCAGCCTCATACCAAGCTAATCAAAATAACCTATATCAAACTCAAATTAAAATGCTGCCAAGGCTTACTCAGCCTTCACAGAAATGAGTACCAGCTCTCTCGGGAGCTGGGAAATCTCCACTTTCACTTGAAGTGGTTGGTGCAAAGCCGGCTCTCTTACCTGTAAAAATAAATAGGTTCCACTCACCATCCCTGTGGGGATAACGTGGCAAGAAGTTAGACTATATGTGTATCTTGTAGCGTTTTTAGCGTAGCGGAATGTCGGCGAGAGTTGCAGGGCTTATGTTCATTTGAGGCTTGGATTTTATTTGTAAGTACACAATCAGCATTTGTAAGCGCGAACTACACGTGTTTGTTTGTGGGCATACATCTGAGAGCTTTGAATGAATATATCCTTGCAACTTAGATTATAGTTAAACTAGCTGACCTGATAGACGCCGACCATTATGTATAAACTAAGTTGTAAAAATAATTATATTTGAGATTCGTATTAAATGCATTCCCACAAGCAGACTTGTGATCAATCTTTCCTGAAATAGGGGTGACATGGGCATAGTGTGTAACGATTGATTTAGGTTTTGCAATAGACAATCAAAAAATTACGAAAAGTAGAATAAACATTGTTATTGAATCAAAGATGTAATTGATTAACCGTTTTATTGTTTTCTATTGTTTTAAATCACTCAATGCTAGCAATTAAAACAATTGAATTTGAAATTTTGAATTAGGAAAACTGCAGGTCATTTTGAAACCGGAAATGTGTAAAGGAAACCTAAAATATTTTGGGTATCCGTTAAAAAATAGGGTAACAAATTTGGATAAACTGCACGTCTAATTTAAAAAAAATTGTCAAAGGCATTGTTTAAGATTTATTACGTTAGATTTGTGCCATTGAGAAAGACTTGTAGCCAAAAACTTAACGCTTCGGCTCCTTTAGGATATAGTGAGATAGACCAGATCCAAGAGGCTATTTTCGAGAGATCATGTCTCCAGAATGAGTCATGAAAGACTCTCACACATCGTAGCTAATGAGATGCCGTAAGACCGGCCCCCTTACCTGTAAAAATAAATAGATTCAACTCGTCACATGCAACCCTTTCGGGGATAACGCGGCAAGAACTTGCACTATATGTGTAGCTTACTTGCGAGTTGCGTTGCTTCATACTTCTTGGTCTTAGTTAACTCGAACTTGAGTATTTTGAATAAGAGTTGTAATAGTTAACTAAAATATTACTACACTTCAATATACCGAGCCTTGGGAGTACCATCGTAGATTTCATGCAATTTTGATTTACGCAATCGAGGGGAGATTTATGCAACATTTTTAACTCGGAGTACTACATTCGCAATGCGTATAGATTAATTGAGTACTTGTTTAGGTAATTAGATAGGCATGCTTCGCAGAGTGCTTAATCACTTAACGTTAATTGTTAACGCTTCACCCAGATACGTTAACAATGATTAATCCCAACATCCCGAGTGACAAAACAATGCACTCGCCGGAAGTATAAACGCTGTTCCGAGTGAGTAGACGTACCGCGAAGTGAGTGAGAATGCTCAAGTATTACCTCATTATAGGAATGCTTTCGTCATCGTCATTCTAAGTATTTCTAATCTGATCTATGTAACATTTAACAAAATATATGTAACATTTGAGATTCACATTATATGCATTTTCACAAAACAGACGCATATAAGTTCGAACTTAAACATGCCGCATATGGTCCCTCAATATAAAAACCCCAATCTCAAATGAGCATCCACCCTGCAACTCCTGCCGACCTTCCCTGAAACAGGGGTGACATTGGCAAAGTGAACAATTTTCTACAGCATGGTTGGTCAGCCGCATACCAACTTATAAGTCAAGGAACATACACAACAAATTACATTTTTAATATCAACAAATTATCATATGTGGGGCTTATGTTCATTTGAGGTTTGGATTTTATTTGTAAGTACACATTCAGCATTTGTAAGCGCGAACTACACTTGTTGGTTTGTGGGCATACATCTGAGAGCTTTAAATGAATATATCCTTGCAACTTAGATTATAGATTAAAGATTTATTATTATAACATGTATGGACATCAAAAACTAACAGAAAACCAATTCTAATTAAAAAAAACCCTAGCCGCCAACATCACAAATTAACCGCCATTTCTTTCTGTCCTCACACTTTCTTTCATTTTAATTGAATTTATTTACACCCGAAATAAAATACCGGCAAGGTATACTCAGTCTTCACAAGAATGAGTACCAGACCTCCGGGAGATGGGAAACCTCCACTTTAACTGGAGTGGATGGTGTAAGGCCGGCCCCCTTACTTGTAAGTGTAAATAGATTCCACTCGCCACGTGTGACCTCTCAGACGCGGCGTGCATCCCATACAGTGACATGCGCCTAATAGGTAGGCAATACATGGGAAAAAACATTTCTCATCTAAATCTAAGTTGCAAAGATATATCTCATTTGAGATTCATATTAAATGCATAGAGCAATGCATTTCACGCTAACACATGCCGTATGTGGACCTACAATATAAAACCCAATCTGAAATAAACAAAAGCCCTGCAACTCTTGCCGTCCTTTCCTGAAACAAGGGTGACATTGGCAAAGTGAACCATTTTCTACAGCATGGGTGGTCAGCCACATACTAACCTATAAGTCAAGGAATATACACAATAAATGACTTTTTTCAAATTAATAAACAATAATATGTATGGACATCAAAAGGTAAACAGAAAATAAATTTTCATTTAAAAAAATTAAAAAAACCCTAGCCGCCAACATTTAAGGTTGATTTAAGGCACTACAACAAGTGTCATAGACCCCTAGAGTCTTTAGAATCTAGGGAGTCTCCCGCACAGGATTTCTTAAAAAATGTTTGTCAAAGCGTGGGCTCAACCGACGACTAAAATGTCTAAGAATAGCCCCGAAAGATTTTAACTCTTAATTTGTAGATCACACCTTGTTTCAGTTCCCGTACGCCTCCTTCCGTCTCTTTCAAGTACCGAGGTACCTGGTTCCACAGACCGGCCTGCTAAGTGGTCAACCTTGCTTGCCCGTATGAGGGAATGAGGTCGAGCACCAAGCCGTGTACTTGCGCCGACAAACACTTGCACTGTCCCACACACACGCGGGGGAGATGTGTGAGTGTAGGGTTATAATAATAATCTAATCTAATCTAATCTAAGCTGCAAAGATATGTAACATTTGAGATTCATATTACATGCATTCCCACAAGCAGACACGCATAATTTCGCGCTCACACATGCCGCATGTGGACCTTCAATATAAAAAACCCAATCTCAAATGAACATAAGCCCTGCAACTCTTGTCGACCTTCCCTGAAGCAGGGGTGACATTGGCAAAGTAAACCATTTTTTACAGTATGGGTGGTCAGCCTCATACCAACCTATCAGTCAAGGAATGATCATCTATAATAATAATCTATAATCAGAGTTGCAAAGATATATTAACATTTAAAAAGTTCATATCAATTGCATGCCCACAAACAAACACGTGTAGTTCGCGCTTACAAATGCTGAGTGTGTACTTACAAGTAAAATCCAAACCTCAAATGAACATAGACCCTACAGCTTTTGCCGACCTTCCCTGACACAGGGGTGATATTGGCAAACTGAACCATTTTTTTTACAGTATTGGTGGTCAGCCTCATACCAACCTATAAGTCAAGGAATAAGTGGTAATACTTAGAAAATAAAATCAAAACCTCAAATGAACATAAAACCTGCAACTTTGCTGACCTTTCCTGTAACAGGGGTGGCATTGACAAAGTGCAAAATTTTTTTAAAGTATTGGAGTCAGCCTCATACCTACCTAAAAGTCAAGATATAGTAATTATTATAGAGTGGAAATGAGTTGGTTTATCTTGAATTAATATATTTCATATTTGTTAAAATGGTGGGTCACGTATTGCACTCACCGCGTAACCTTGAAATAAAATTATTATTATTATTACTATTATTGACATTCTTCATCTACTCGAATTCATTGCTTTGTCAACCGTATCGATACTCCAACGATAGCTTTGACCTTTTAACGATTCGGCTTTGATTTTAACGTGACCGATGTAATCTCAGGGCCGTTCTATCACTAATGAATGTTAATACTTTGGCTATTTTTTTTTTCACTAAATGTAAAATGAGTCATCATTAACTTCATAAAAAAAAATCGGTCATTTTTGTATATAAAATCTCAGTTATCTAAGTTTGTAGAAATATAAGAAGTATCATTTTTATTTTATTTGATTTTTTAAGTACACTGTATAAGAAAGGGCAAACTTCTTTGTTTTTTAATGGGCATACATTTTACAAACATTCAAAATGTTCATCTATCTTTGCAACTTAGATTATAGGTAATAATATGTATTTTTTGTAAATTTGGAATTGATATTTTATTTTTACATACATTCCTTCTTTAAGATAACTTTCCGATATAACCACAAAGCCCTACAAGACGTGTCATATGAAATTTATATCAACAAGCAGACGCGTGCAAGTTTTCGCTCACGTATGGGCTCTCACAAAACAACCTTAAATAAAAATACCGTAAAGGTTTTTCCCCTTAAACAAAAAAATAGAACAAGCCCGTTAGGGAACTGGGAAACCTCCATTTTAAGTGATTGACGTAAAGCCGACAAGCATACATAAAAAATACGGATGTAAATCTGCCGAGACTCTTGCCACTCCTAGCGGAATAGCAACAGAGTTACAACTTACAGTGACAAGAAATTGCACTTCATGTGAAGCTTAGTTGCGCTGCTATAATACCTAATATAATACTCAAAAGACTGAGGACGTGCCAAAGAGCTCTTGAAAGGAGGATGCTGGGAATCAGTCTCAGAGACAGGGTTCCAAACCAGGAGATCCGTAGACGCACTGGTGTCACTGATGTCATATAGCGATTGACCTGCTTAAAATGATGCGTCGTAAGGCAAGACCATGGCAGGTGGCTGAAAAGAATCGTCCAGTGGCGACCCAGGATGTCCAACTGGATGACATCAATAGAACTGCAGGCAGGGCATGGTTGAACACAGAAGCGATAGACAGGACTGGAGAGGATTGGAGGAGGCCAGTTGTGGACTGAGAAAGGATAAGGAAAAAGAAGAAAAATGAATAAAAAATGCAATGTAAAGATTCAGTAGGTTTTTGTAGGTCGTCTGGCGAATGACCGCGCGTTCAAATCTCCTTGAGGGTTGAAAATACAACCTTCCAACACAGTTTAATTCACAAAACAATCCTTAATTTAATCACGTCTTAAAATCAACATTAAAGCATTTATTTATTATTAAAATAATCAAATAATCGGATGTTTATAATCCTTATTGTTCTTGTAATAAAAACACAAATAAATTTTGGTTTTAGTGGTATGCACAGTGTTTTATTGGAGATAGTTTCGAGTGTTTAAATTCAGTGATTGTCTGTGAATTGTGTTTGTTCGGTAGCAGACACGATCTGTCTGGCCTTGCGTTTCTGTAGAAGCAAAAAAAAGCAAAAACGAGACAGTTTAAATGTATACATTATTGACAGTTAAATGGACTTCCAAAAAATAAATATTTCCTTTATGGTTATTTAAAAAAATCTTATTTTGTTTAAGGAAACCTGTGCGAGAAATGTCTGTATCCTGCCGCCGTTCCACTAGGGGTGGCCGGTACCTCCGCAGATGCGCCTCCACTTTTTTCTGTCCTTACAAACCACTTTCATTTCCTCAATATTCATCACCTTTTTCATACATACTCTTCTCTTATTTTCACTCTGCAGGTTCCATTCTTTCGCAATCTCACCTATTTGGTCTAACCATTCTTTCCTCGGCCTTCCCCTTCCGCGCTTTCCTCTGACATTTCCTTTGTACACTTTCTTCGTTAGTCGTTCATCATCCATTCTTTCGAGATGTCCGAACCATCTCATCGTACTTTTTTGTACTTTCATTCTCATATTCTCTTTTATACCACACTCGTTCATCACCCAATCATTACGTACTCTATCATTCAGTGTTTTTCCAGCCATTGCTCTCAGGTAAGCCATTTCAACCGTACATACTTTACTCAGCTCACTATACAATAATCTAATAATTTTGAAAATCTTAAGATCTGGCATCCATTTTTTTGAGGAAGCTAAGTAATCCATAACTTTTTTTCTTGTTGTACCTCTTCAGTGAAGATCATCAAGTGATTCGCACCTTAGATACTGCGGCACGAAACAGGGATCTTGTGTTTTTGCCAAACCACTGTCTCTTCAGGATCTTCAGCCAAGATGTTCTTCTTCGACATGCGAAATCATTTTTGATAACCTTAGGGGAGATCGAACCCTTAAGACCTGTTTCACCAACCTTTAATCAATATTTGATCGACACATCAAATTTGTTTGATAATTCTGGTAAGGATCTCGGTTAAATATTTTTCGGAATATTTCTTGTTTGTTTGCTCTTTGTTGTGTATGTTCCTTGACTTATAGGTTGGTATGCGGCCGACAACCCATGCTGTAAAAAATGGTTCACTTTGCCAATATCACCCCTGTTACAGGGAAGGATGGTAACCTTGCAGGGTATGTCCATTTGACTTGATTTGGATTTTTATGTTATAGGTTCACATGCGGTATGTACAAGCGCGAACTTGTACGAGTCTGCTTGTGAGAATGCATATATTGTGAATCTCCAATGAAGCATATCTTTGCAACTTAGATTAGATTAGATTTAAAATTGGCGCACATTTTTTCTTTTTCTATTTTTTCTATTAGTTTTTTAAATCAATTTATAAGGAAGTAATGTTTCAGTAGATTCGCAAGCCATGTACTATTTTGTTTAATAATAAAAACACTGCAGACTCGCTAACTGGAAAAGTTGTCTATTCAACCTTGGACAGTAATTTATTAAATCAATTATCGAATGCCTACTAATGCATTTGTATTCAATGTTTATTTATAACAAATTCCTCGTGAACGGTCTTCGTCTAACGCTATCGGAAGGTAGTGAGTTCGATTCCCAGTGATTAATAAAATCACTAATAGCAACGACCGGTCCATAGTCTAGTGGTAAACACTTCTGACTCTTAAATGGAAGGTTGTGGGATCGAATCCCGGCGGCTTTTTCGAAGCTGAAACTCCGTGAATATATTTTTTTTAGTCAATTGGCGCACTTTAGGGGGCGGCAATCGTCATTCGAGCAAAAATACATCATACATCGAAAAAACCAGTCTACTGTACCTACCCTTAGTACGAGTTGCAAAACTTGAGAAAAGTAAAGTTTACGGAAAATATTCAAGCGTGATTTCTCCCAAAATCTGCCGTTTTTGTTTCTTAGGCCCGGTAGTTTCATCGTTAGCATAGCGACTTTATACAGAATGAAAAGGACGCACTTATGTCAATCGAGTGGGTAGTTTTTTTTATCAGTTTAAATTCACATATGCTAACGATGAAACTACCGGGCCTTACACTTTGTGGTCTTAGCAAAAGAGTTACAGTGATGAAGAAAATCAAGTTCAAACAAACAAAAACGGCAGATTTTGGGGGAAATCACTCTTTAATAATTGCCGTAAACTTTACATTACTCAAGTTTTCCAACTCGTACTAAGGGTACTGACCACGCATGTTGTTAATAAAATGGTTCTCTTTGCTAATGTCACCCCTGTTTCAGGAAAGGTCGGCAAGAGTTTGGCAGAGCTTATCTTCACTTGACATTGGGTTTTATATTGTAGGTTCACATTCGGCATATTTAAGCGCGAACTTATACATGTCTGCTTGTGGGAATGCATTTAATATGAATCTTTAGTGTAATATATCTTTGCAACTTAGATTATAAATGAAAGATCTGAATCTGAACGATGAAGAATACGTTTAAGCTCAGTCATAACGTTTTTACCAAAGAATGTGTGGAAACTTAAGGCGCTATTTTTGTGATACTTATTGAATCAACTTGGTTTTATATTATTGGTAGGCCTGACGCAAGCTCGCCGCCGGACAAACCGAACATGTTACGTCACCCGGCCGCCGCGTTCATTAATAGTGGACCGGTCAGAAAAGGAGATAGTCTACACTCTACAGTGTGTGATACCCGCGCACTGTGTTCGCTGCATACAGCTGACAGCCAATACTAGACGTCTTAACACTCCAACGAGCAAAGAAAAAAAAATCACTCGACTTACTGGGTCCTTCTGACACATACATACTTACCGGGTGTGAGGAGGGTTTGAGCATCTATAGATTCAATTAAATCACGAATCTGTAACTAAAACGCTCCGCTAAATTTTTCAACGCAGCGAAAAGCATATTTGAATGTAAAAAGGGTATATTTTTGTGCTCCGCCAGGATTCGAAACCACAATCTTCGAGTCGGAAGAGTTAACCACTAGACTACGAAAAAATGTGAAACTGAAAGGAGTAAAGTATGCACGGTGGAAATGAAGCATTTGAGAAGCATGACAGGAAAAATTCTGAGGGATAGAGTTAGGAATGAATGGTTAAAAAAAAATGTAATTTGAAAGAGGATGTAAAAGTTAAGGTACAAAAGAATGCAATGAGATGGTTTGGGCATGTGAAAGAATGAATGATGATATATTGACAAAGTTGGAATACATAGAAAGTGTGAAAGGAAAAAGAGGGAAGGGACGACCGAGAAAAGTATGAAGTGATCAGATTGAGGAGATTGTGAAAGATTGGGATATACAAAGTGAGCGTAAAAGAAGAAAATGCATGAAAAAGGTGATGGATGTGAATGAATTGAAAGAGGTATGTCAGGATAGGAAAAAATGGAGGCAACTCTGCAGAGGCTCTGGCCACCCCTAGCGGAATGGCGACAGAGTTACAGTTACTACGGACAGACACTCTCCTACCACCTCCCACCCAGTTCACACAACTCATGCGGAGTTGCTTCACTCGGTGAACAACATTGCAATATTTTTTCAAGTGGCTGAAGGCCTTCCCGATGAAGTTAATCAGCTAAAATAGTACAGGCAATATTAAATGCATGCCCACAAACAGGCACGTGTAAGTTCACGCTTACAAATGCTGCATGTCTACTTACAAATTAAAATCAAAGCCGAAAATGAACATAAGCCTTGCAGCTTTTGCCGACCTTCCCTGAAACAGGGTAACCTTGGAAAAATGAAGCTATAATATAATTTATTATTAGTCATTATCAATGTGGTTCACTTCACCAATGTCATCTCTGTTTCAGAGAAGGGCGGCAAAAATTGCAGGGTGTATGTGCATTTACGGCTTTGATTTTAATTTGTAAGTACACATGCGTGTTATACGTGTCTGAAGTCTGCTTATGGGCATGCATTCAATACGAATCTTAAATAAGATAAATCTTATTAGACTATAGATATAATGGTTATGCTTAGTCAGTGTCCAGATTTCACAGTTCATGAATTAATTGTAAGATATTTTTAGTTAATACCTTTTGAGAGTTAATTGAAAATAAGATCGGTCATTAATGGGTTGAATGGACTTCCTTAGATGGTATGAAATATATGGGAGAAGTGTTGGGAAACGCAAAACCACATTTATGTTCAGATCACAACCTTTATTTTGTTGCATATCCACCATAATGCTAGTACCTACCCAAGTATAACCGGTCTGTAGACTAAGACTCTGAATGATAGGGTTTGTGATGGCCGAGCTATGAATGAGTGCGGTATAAAGGAGAATATCGATAATAATAATAATATTAGGATGATTTATTTGGTGAGCGCTGTTTTTGTGTGTGTCACACCTCAAGAGCCCTCTGCGAGCGTGGTCGTCGCTGTAGAAAGCGCCAATTCTCAAGCAAGACCCAGTTGTTGTAAGGTTGGATGGACCTTTCAGTGATCGGTCTTTGGTAAAGGTTTATGAATTTTTCAACCCAGCGAAGAGCACATTTGAAATATAAATGGTATATTTTTGTGCTCCGCCGGGATCCGAATCCACAACCTTCCATTTACGAGTTCGAAGTGTTGCCACTACGGACTACGGACCGGTCCAAGATGCCACCTACCTGAGCGGTTACCCATCCAAGTACTGTCCGCGCCCAATGTTGCTTAACTTCGGTGATACCTTTTTTTTTTTTTTAGAACTCCTGTGCGGGAGACTCCCTAGATTCTAGAGACTCTTGTTGTCTATGACACTTGTTGTAGTGCCGCAGAGGTGTACGAGCTTGGTCGTCGCTACAAAGCGCCAATACTCAAGCAAGACCCAGTTGCTGTAAGGCTGGATGGACCTTTGGTGACCGGTCATTGGTAAAGGTTTTATGTATTTTTCAACCCAGCGAAGAGCAAATTTGAAAATATAAATGGTATATTTTTGTGCTCCACCAGGATTCGAACCCACAACCTTCCCATTCAGAGTCCGCAGTGTTACCACTGAGCTACGGACCGGTCAAAACCTAAAAAGCAACGCAACGCAACTACGAGTATGCTAAACAGTGTAACAGTGTAACTTTTTGCATGCGTCATCCCCGTAGGGATCGTATGTGGTGATTCGGGACCTATCAATTTTTACGGGTAAAGAGGCCGGCTTCACACCAACCACTTCAGTTGAAGTGGAGGTTTCCGAGCTCCCGAGGGGGTTTTGATATAAACACCGAAACGGGAAATAATTTCTGCCACCCTCGGAGGGATTCGAACCTGAGTTTTCGGCATGGAATGCAAGCACTCTACCGACTGAGCTATCGACCGAACTTAATAGCAACGACGGAAAACTCCAGATGGATCTTGAGGTGTGAACTTATTTGCCCTGGCGTATAGAACCAAACTGTTTGCTTTATTAAATAAATAAATATTATAAGAAAAGTTTTTTTTTTACTTAATTCTTCATTTAAATCAGCTATTCATTTATATTCTAAGAAACGTTTTGAATAAATTATAAAGAAACACAATATATATTTATTTTATTATAGAAATTTCTTTCAATGATTTGAGACTTCAGACACCGTGAGAAATTGTTGGCAAACGGAGTAGATCCTCGCTGTCGATGATATTTCACCATTTCGTAAACCATTCTCCACCATCTCGTCGGCCATCTTGCTTCATTCACCGGAAGTAGGGCACTTGCAGCGGTGTTTTGAAAACGGAACTTCCTGCTCTATCTGTGGGTTCGATTTTCAAATTGCGGAACGCAGGAAATTTTGCAGCGTGCAGCATTTTGAATTTTGAACGGATTCGAATCGTTTTCTGCACGGATGTGTCAAATTGGGTTTTTCTCGTCGGCCAAACGTCACAAGTCACATTTTCTTTTTTATGTTTATCGTGGATAACAATCTATAAAGTATAGTAAAAATGACTATGCGGATAGTCATCATCATTGGCACGACAACCCGGGGTGGGTCTTGGCCTCCCTCAGCAACCGCTGCCAGCGCTGTCTATCCAACGTCTTCCTCCTCCAGTCCCACATTCCCACTGCACGGCAATCCGCCACCACTCCATCCAGCCATCTTGAACGTGGTCTTCCCACTGTCCGGCGTCCCTCCGGGTTCGTCATCCCAATCGTCTTCTCCAGGCTCCGATGGTCCATTCGCTGAATGTGTCCCAGCCAATGCAGTCTGTTGACCTTTATTGAGCGGACCACATCAGCGTCCTGGTACAGCTTATACAGTTCGGAGTTATATCTTCTTCGCCATATGTTTCCGTCCTTTATTGGACTATAAATACGTCGAAGTATTTTCCTTTCGAAGACGTTGAGAGAGCATTGGTCACGCTTGGTGAGTGTCCAGGTTTCGGAGGCATATGTGAGGACTGGTTTTATTAGGGTTTTGTACAGAGGGGTTTTACACTATGCTGATAGTACTACTGAATAATGGGCTAATTTAATATTTTTGATGTCACCTGGCTAGAAATGGACTATCTAAGAAGTATGATTGGGAAAAAAACGAAGTGGTATGGTGAGGCATGATGTTGTAAGAGAGGAATGTGGTGCAAGAGAAAGTGTGAAAGTGAAGATTAAAAGAATTTTGTTAAGATGGTTCGAGCATATGGAGAGAATGAATGATGATAGACTGACGAAGACAATATATGTTGCAAGAATAGATGGATGTCGTGGGAGAGGAAGACCGAGAGAGTTATGGATGGATCCAATTTCTGAAATAGCAAATGAATGGGATATTCAGAGTCAGAATAAAAGAAGGGCTTGTATAAAAAAGGTTATGACTCTGGATGAAATGAAAAAGTAGGTATATATATAAGGAAGAAGTGGGGTTAATCTGCAATGTTGATTTGTAATTATAGCTTATTCATTTATCTTACATTTTTTGTACAGGGAAGTACCTATTGACTTTTTCGTATAGATTTCTATTTAAGGTTTTTTTTTATATACTTAAATGTTATTACTTATTTGTATTCATTGACAAATGGTTTGGTATGAGGCTGACCAGTGACCATCCATACTGTTAAAAATGGTTCACTTTGCCAATGTCACCCCTGTTTCAGGGAAGGACGGCAAGAGTTGCAGGGTGTATGTCCAATTTGAGATTTGGTTTTTATGTTGTAGGTTCGCATGCGGCATGTGCAAGCGCAAACTTGTACGTGTCTGCTTGTGAGAATGCACGTAATGTGAATCTTCAATGTATCATATCTTTGCAACTTATATTAGATTAGATTAGGATTAATAAAAATGGTGTAAGGAAAAAAAATATATATTAAAAATTACACGGTACTCATAAATCAATGCACGATATAATATTTATAAGAAAATAAATAAGAAAACGGATTATACAATTATCTCTTAGAGAACACGGTCTGTACAACGTTTCTTTGGTGTCGTATCTAAGTCATCAGGAGGTGGGTTTTTTCTATGCAAAAAGTGCACGATTCATCCTGATGACGTCGGATACGACTCCAAAAGAACGTTGAGAAACCTATTATTAAAAAAAAAAGTCGTAGATAACAACGGGCTCCACAACGTTTCGTCGGTGTAGTATCCAAAGTCATCACGAGACGCGTCTCTTCTACGCTAAAAGGGCATGATTCATCCTGATGACGCCAGATAAAACTCTAAATTTTCTACACTCTTCTGCTACTTAAAGTAATATCTGTTTTTAATTCAATTTAAGCTATCTTATAATCAAGAGCTTTTTTCACTAACATAAAAATATACAAAATAGTAATTATTTTAACTGTTTTTATTTTAATACCAAAAAATATACTCACTCTGATAATCAAGGATCTGATCTTCAAGTCGTCTGAATGTTCATTTTCCTCCAATGATGATAATCTGGAACAAAAATGTTTCAAAATAAGTTCCAAATTTTTATTTTTTAGTTTGTTCTTTTTTCCTTTACTTAAAGGTTGGTATGAACCTAACCACGATAAACGCGATAAAAAAATGAGAAGGTATATATCGACGGCTAAAAAGCAACATTTTGGTCCAAAATGAGTTATGAATGCTATCCTACTTGAAATTTTCCGCTCTTTCTAATGCGCTAACTCCAATGCCTCTACGAAGATTTTTATGTTGTTTATGCCCAAGCAAACAACTGCGTTTTCGCAGTATGGTTTTGGTGTAACCGACAAGATTGTGGCCTTTTTTATTCTAAAGGCGAGTGTGACATAAAAAAAATCGTTAAACCACATTAACAGGAATGCCACTAAATGCTTTTATTTTTTTAAATTTTAGAGCTGTTTTGATTTTAACGATATGATGAAATGGAGGAAATGAAAGAAGTGTGTAAGGACAGAAAGAAATGGCGGTTAATCTGTGATGTTGGCGGCTAGGGGTTTTTAAATTAAAATTTGTTTTCTGTTATTTTTGAGGTCATACATATGTATTATAATTTAGTGATTTTAAAAATGTAATTTGTCATGTATGATCCTTGACTTATAGGTTGGTATGCGGCTGACCACCCATACTGTGAAAAAATGGTTCACTTTGCCAATGTCACCCCTGTCTCAGGGAAGGACGGCAAGAGTTGCAGGGCTTATGTTCATTTGAGATGGGTTCTAATAATGTAGGTCCACATGCGGCATGTGTTAGCGCGAAATTATACATGTCTGCTTGTGGGAATGCATTTGATATAAATCTTAAATGGTGTATATCCTTGCAGCTTAGATTAGATTAGATTAGATTATATGACAAATAAAAAAGTCACGCCATGTTTATGCAGTCTTAAACTTTAAACTGCTCTCCTGAACAATTTAGTTTATGTCGCTTATGCCCTTCTGCCTTTTAACTGTCGATATATATATTTTTGAACACAGAGTTGTATTTTCACAAATTGACCATTTATTTCACCTCAAGTGCTTTCGACTTGCTTACGTCATTTTCAAGAGAACCTGAAATCGATAAAATATAGTTCACATTGCCAATGTCATCGATATCATGATCAGGCCCGGATTAACCCCTCTGGGGGCCCTGGTGCGAGGACAAGTTCGCGGCCCCTTACATACTCCCTCTCCCTCCCTTTCCCGAAAATTACCCCCCCGCTTCTCCCTATTTTTTAACTACACCAAAGATGCACATCTTTTCCGAAAAAAAAAGTTGAAATGTTTTCTAAACAATACATTTCAACCTTGGGGGGGGCCCGTAGGACACGTATGCCTCATAAAACTGGAACCCCAAAGATATTTTTGATGTTTGTCATTTAAACAAATTTCTATAATGTCTGTAATCGGGGCCCCTTTGTCGCAAATGCCCTCAAAGATCTGAGTTTTTTGGGGCCCTCCTCAATGTGGGGGCCCTGGTTCGGTCACACCGCTCGAACCGCCCTTAATCCGGGCCTGATCATGATAGCTCAGTTGGTAGAGTGCTTGCATTCCATGCCGAGAGCTCGGGTTCGGATCCCGACGAGGGTGTCAGAAATGATTTCCAGTTTCGATGTTTATTTCAAAATACGAAATTAAATACTGGCAAGGCTGACTCAGCCTTCGCAAGAAATGAGTACCAGCCCACTCGGTAGATGGGAAACCCACATTTCAACTAAAGTGGCTGCCGTTAGGCCGGCCATTTACTTATAAAAATAAAAAAGGTTCCACTCGCTACATGCGAAACGCGGCAAGAAGTTACAATTATGTGTAGCTTATTTGCGTTTTGCGTTGCGTATCCCTGTTTCAGAGAAGGGCTTATGTTCATTTGAGATTTGGGCTTATATATTGTAAGTACACGCGCAGCATGTGTAAGCGCAAACTTACAAGCGTTTTCTTATGGATACTCATTCAATATTAATATTGTATATTTGCTACTTATATCATAGATTATTTATTGAAGATCGTCTGATATATTATGTACATTTATGTCAAAATTTATAGTATGTAATTAAATCAAAAATGAAAATAAAATTAATTGAAATCAAAAAAACATACTTTGACGGTGAAATATACAATTAAAGTTTGATTAATGTGGGTAGGTATTTATTTTTAAACTTTTGTTTCGTTGTCTATGGCAGAAATGCCGGTGTTTGCGATTGGTCGGCAGACAATTTAAAAATGGAACGAATTAAGCGGCGGCCATCTTTGGGAATAAAATTTAATTTGAAATTCGAATCGACGGAGATCATTTGGCGGGCTATAAAACCTTTTAAAAAAGCTGTTCTCGAAGCCCTAAATTTTTTATTGTATTTTTTAGATAAGTACTGCCAATATAACAATTAGTGATGGTTTTAAATATTATGATATTTTTCAACATATTGTTTATTGTTAATCAAAATTGCAAGCGTATATTAACATGTAAGATCCATATTCCATGTAAGCTCACAAGCATATTATACATGCTACATGTGTCCTTACAAAACAAAAGCCCAAACCTTGAATGAACATAAACCCTACAACTCATGCCGACCTTCCCTGAAACAGAAGTAGCTAAGGCGTGAGTGAACCAATTTTGGCAGTACCTGCGTGTGGTCAGCCTCATACCAACCTATACGTCTAGGAACAAAAAAATACTGAAAATAGACTACGAGGTAACGGAAAAACATGAAAAATTAAATTGAGAACCCTACCCCCCAACCCCCGAACCCCCCGAATCCTAGCCACCAAAATTGCAGATTAAACGCCATTTCTTTTGATACTTGCATATTTCACTATCTATTTCATGTACCAATGAGCCGCACCGATGTCTCGGCACAGCACCGGTCGATATCTCAGTTGGTAGAGCGCTTGTATTCCATTCCGAGAGCTCGGGTTCGATTCCCACCGAGGGTGTCAGAAATGATTTCCCGTTTCCGTGTTTATTTCAAAAACCCAAAATAAAATAACGGCAAGGTGTAATCAGCCTTCACAAGGAATGAGTATCAGCCCCGCCGAGACCTGGGAAACTTCTTGTTCACCTGAAGTATTTGATGTAAGGTCAGCCCCCTTAACTGTAAAAATAAATGTAAAAATAAATATGTAAAAACCCTTCGGGGTTAACGCTGCAAGAAGTTGCACTGTATGTGCAGTAGCATCTCGAATTCTAGTGTCAAGACGCACAGAATCACTTTGCATTTTTGTTTGTAAATTTAAAATCCTCGAGCCCTAAGCCCTCACGGCTATAATCTTTCAGTGATTTCTGAGCCTCCTTTGCTTTGTGTAAACACTTGGGAAAGTGTAGCTTCACGGGAGGGCCTTCTGCCACTCGCATCTCACATAACTTTTGCATGCGAGTCCTGTGACACATCCCCGGATGGGATGGATATACAGGGCGTGGGTCAGTGGAGGGGAGACTGACCCTGAGAGAAGGTGTTGTATGTGTAGCTAAGTTGTGTTTGTCCTTTAATTCGGAGTGTCAAACTAATTAAGGAGTCAAAATTTTATTAAATATTTCAATTTAAAAGTTTGGGATTAAAGACATGTGTGTTTGGGAGATGTTACAGTTGAATAGTGCCCTTGCAGTGATTTTATCATAAAACAACACTATAAATATTGTTATTAGATATAATTATTATTATGAACGAGGAAAGACTGACGAAGAAAGAAAGACTGTTGCAAGAATAGATGGATGTCGTGATAGAGGAAGACCGAAAAAGTTATGGATGGACCAAATTTCTGAAAGTCATTTTTTTTTTTTTTTTTATACTTAAATGTTATTTATTACTCGTATTCCTTGACTTATAGATTGGTATGAGGCTGACCACCCATACTGTAAAAAATGATTCACTTTGCCATTGTCACCCCTGTTTCAGGGAATGTCGGCAAGAGTTGCAGGGCTTATGTTCATTTGAGGTTTGGATTTTATTTGTAAGTACACAATCAGCATTTGTAAGCGCGAACTACACGTGTTTGTTTGTGGGCATACATCTGAGAGCTTTGAATGAATATATCCTTCCAACTTAGATTATAGATTATAGATAATAAAAGGAGATCTTGTATGAAAAAGGTTTTAACTCTGGATGAAATAAAAGAAGTATGCAAGGATAAAAAAAATGGCGGTTAATCTGTAATGCTGGCGTTTAAGGCTGAAGCTTTAAAAAATATATTTTTCACTTTTTTATATAGAATATGTTTTGTGGGTTTTAATGTTTACTGTATAATTGTTAAGTGTTTGTTTGTTTTATATACTTAATTTTAATTTAATTTTAATTTTTGGTAATTTATACAGCGCCGTCATGTGACATCACCTCGAGGGCGCTTTACAAATATTAGATTATAAAATAAAATATAATACAATGTAAAATTGAAAACAGAATTAAAAACAATTTTAAAATAACAGAACAATGAAATTAAATAAAAATGTCGCTAGGTCAAATAATGAAATTAAAAAGTAAAAAATTATACAAATTAAATTAAAAGAGTCAAAAAATAGTCAAATATTATAAAAATTCTCAAATAGGTGTGTCTTTAGGCTTCGCTTGAAACCGTCGAGGTCAGAGGCCTGCCTGAGAATCAGAGGCAACTCATTCCAGAGCTTGGGACCTGCATGGCACAGAGCACGATCCCCATAGAAAGTTTTTCGTACTCTGTACGGCAGAACCAGCTCATGGGCCGCACTCTGCGCAGATCGCAGAGCACGATGCCTGTCCCCCAAATCTCTGAAACAGCACATCTCCCTGATATAATCTGGCGCCACACCAGTGACAGCCTTGTACATGAGGGTACACACTTTGTATTGTATTCGGGCCTCAAACGGTAACCAATGTAGATCCCGCAGGAGAGGTGTACAGCTGTCGTATTTTCCAGCACCGAACACAACACGCGCTGACGCCCTCATTACAGACTGCAGCCTGTTCAGCTGCGTATGTGGCAAACCTATCAGAATCGCGTTGCAATAATCAATCCTAGACAGAATCAGTGAAGATATTAAGGTTTTTAAACAGTCATTCGGTAAGTATCGTTTGACTGTCTTGATCTGTCTAAGATGATAAAAGCAAGACCCAACTGTGGTACCGATATGCTGCTCCATTGACAGGCCACTGTCCACGACGGCTCCAAGAATCCTTACGGATGTGCTAGGCCTAACACACACCCCACCAACAGCCAGGTCACCGACAGGTATCAAATGCTGTCTTCTTCTCGAAGCAAACCATATAACCTCTGTTTTGTCAGGATTCAGACACAGCTTCTTAGATGCTAACCAACTAAGCATCTTGTCAAAACAACTTTGAAATTTCCTTTCAAGTTGACACCTGTCAGCAACCTCACAAGGTGCATACATTTGTATGTCATCTGCATAGCAGCTAACATTGAGCCCAAATGACAGAGCAATGTCTTGGATTCCCGCAGTGTACAGTACAAACAGAATATGTCCAAGGATTGATCCCTGCGGAACTCCGACCTCCAGCAGGCGCTCGGGAGTCTCATCTTCACCAAAACAGACAGTCTGCCTTCTACCAGACAGGTAGGAACTCAACCAACGGTGGGCAGAGTCTCGTACACCAAACCTCTGATGCAGTTCCCCAAGAAGTAGGTTATGGTCAACCGTATCAAAAGCTGCACTCATATCCAGTAGGCACAGGAGAGTAAGCTTCCCTTGTTCATTGTAGGTAACGATATCTGAAATTAGCTTGGCCAAGCTGGTCTCTGTAGAGTGGTGGCTCCTATAAGCTGACTGTCTCGTAGGCCATAGATTATTTTCCGTTAAGAATTTCGTCAGTCTTCTCAAGATGATTCTTTCCAGCAGCTTTGCCAGATAGGGAATATTGGAAATAGGTCTGTAATTTTCCTCAGAATCAGGATCAGCGCAACGTTTCTTCAGAATTGGCACTACGCATGCAGTCTTCAAAGCCTGAGGAACATTTCCTGACACAATGGTTAAATTTATCAGGTGAACAAAAAACCTTAGCAATAACCCTCTACATTTTTTCAGAAGCCATACAGGAATTGGGTCTAGGGCACACTGTTTATTTTTCGAAGTTGTGATTATCTTGTCAACCTCTTCTTCTGTTGTAAGAGTGAAATCTTCAAGTTTTACAGAAGAGTCTCTTGAAAACCTTTCTTCACTTACATCAGCACCCACATATGCACCAACTTTTGACTGTATTTTCAAAATCTTATCGTTAAAAAAATTCTCAAGATCAAGAGCAGATTTTTTTGAAACTACTTTTTGATTTTTCCTCGCAGTCACAGTGTTCAGGCAATTCCATAGAGTCCTAGAATCCCTGGCGCCATTTACAAGATCTGCCCAGTATTCTCGCTGTTTTGACTGGATAGTAGACTTATAAACCCTCTGCGCCTCCAGCCAATGATCATGATCTTCTTCAGAGCCACTTGCTCTGAACTGGTTTTCACACCTTCGCATGAAACGTTTTCTATCAATACAATCTTCGTCAAACCAAACGTCAGACCTTCGGATTTTACGATTTACCTGGTGTAAAGGTGCATGAATATTTAAAAGTGCAGTCAATTCACAATTATAGAGTGCAATCAAGTTGTCAACGTCATTATCAAGATTTTCAACTTTGTCACAGAGTGGCGTCACGCTTAAGTCCCTTTCAAAAGATGCATAATCAAACTTTCGCCATGCTCTAACTTTCTGAGAAGTAAATTTCAAGGCAGTAGATAGAGTGGATTTAATATCAGCGCTTACAAGTCTGTGGTCCGAGAAACCAACATCGTGGACATGGGCATTTAGCTCTTGGTCATTCTGTGAAATAAGGACATCCAATGTACCACCAGCACTGTGCGTAGATCCACTGACCCATTGACAGTACTGGAAGTCCTCAAGTAAACAAGTGAGTTTTATTGTATGACGATCAGTATCTCTATCGAAACGTATATTTAGGTCACCTGTTATTATAACTCTAGTAGAAAAACTTGAAAAATGTTCCAGTAGTGTTCTCATTTCATCAAAGAATTCATTCACAATCTGATTTGACCCAGGTCGATATATAGAAATCAGCAATATCTGGTGATCGCCTGAACATATTTTACAAGCAAGGCATTCAAAGTGCTTAAAACTGCATAGTTTCTGTCTGGTAAGGCGTATATTACTCCTAGCCATGACCACAATACCTCCATGATTATGCCATGAGACTGACTCACAATTTGCGCCTGTTTTCACTGGTCTAGCCTCATCCAAGACATTGTAGCCCAAGGAGCGCAGTTTCTTGATGGTAATGTCTTCAGAACTTTCATGCCAACTTTCAGTGATAGTCAGAACATTCATTCTTTTATCTCTGAAGACGGTGTGTACATCTTCAACTTTGCTTGTCAGTGACCGAATATTCCATGTGCCAATTTTAAGGGGGTGAGAGTGTGTGTTTGCATGCCGAGATATCTTCACTTTTTGAAGGTTGCTGAGACAAACACCACTACTGTGACATACCTTCCTGTCTCCAGCACTCACCAGCACTGGGATGCGCCTCCGCAAGTTCCTCCCAGCTCTGCACCCTCTAGGCCTTCTTTTCAGAGTCACATCACGCTGTACTGCAGTCATGGATTGTATCCTTTCAAGGACCTGTACTTTCGGCGGCACTGAGATGGTACGAAGAACAAGTAGCTCCTCAAGTCCATACGTGAACACCATCATGACAGCTGTCAAAACAAACAACAAGCCAGACGTACCTACTTGTACAAGCACTTGGCAACAATAAAACTTGATTGTCAAATATAAAACTTAACTGTCAAAAATAAAATCAAAATGAAAAAACGAGCAATAAAACTGACCAAAAACATAAACTAACACTCAAAAAACAAAGTTTATAAAGTTTGTCATAATTTAAACAGATAAAATAGTTAAAAACGGTAAAATGAGAATTAAAAATGAAATAAATAGTAGGAGCAAAACACAAAAACGTCAGGCAGCTCAAAAGCGCCATCTCACTTCTAAATGTAATTTAATAAAACATTTTAATAATAAATTTAATAAAACTTAAATGTAATTAATTATTTGTATTCCTTGACTTATAGATTGGTATGAGGTTAACCACCCATACTGTAAAAATGGTTCACTTTGCCAATCTCACCCCTGTTTCAGGGAAGGTCGGCCAGAGTTGCAGGGCTTATATTCATTTGAGATTGGGTTTTATATTGTAGGTCCACATGCGGCATGTGTAAGCGCGAAATTATACATGTCTACTTGTGGAAATGCGTTTAATATGAATCCTTAAAGATATATATATATATCTTTGCAGCTTAGATTTAGATTTAGATTTAGACTTTAGATTACTAACACAAGAGTTTTTAGAATAATACTTGTTACATCTCCACATACACACGTGCACGACTAGCATGTTCGGCTATAAAACATTTCCTGTCACGACGCGGCTCCACACGTGATTTGTATGCCATATTATGTAGAACAGGCGTGCCAAACACGCGGGTCGCGGCCCGCCAGGACTTCAAAAACAATCATGATGTCCGCACGTGAATTGACATAGACAATATTGTGTCGTCACTCGGCTGGTATGAGGCTGACCACCCATCTAAAATCTAAAATCTAAGTTGCAGAGATATATTAACATTTAAGGCTCTCAAATGCATGCCCACAAACAAACACGTGTAGTTCGCGCTTACAAATGCTGACTGTGTACTTATAAATATAATCCAAACCTCAAATTAACATAAGCCCTACAACTTTTGCAGACCTTCCCTGACACAGGGGTGACATTGGCAAAGTGAACCATTTTTTACAGTATGGGTGGTCGCCTCATACTTACCTATAAGTCAAGGAATCTGTAAAAGGCATAGGTACTGTAAAAAAAATGGTTCACTTAGCCAATTTGCATGCCGTCTAATCAGCTGTTGTTCACTTGCGGCCATCTTGGATTGACAGGTCTTAATACAAATATTACCGATATTCGGTAGGTAAGAATAACCGTGGTGATGAGACTTCCAACCCTGGCCAGAAATAGGTAATCACATTATCAATTTATAATTCATTATTTTTATTTATAATATTTATCATTAGTTTGTCAAAGCTTGGGCTCAACGGACGACGAGAATGTCTAAGAATAGCACCGTAAGACCTTTGACAGAGTGCCTAAATCGACAGCAGTGAGAGCAGAGCGCAGTGGTCGTTTTGAAGTCTTGTTAACAGAATATAGCTCAGCGAGGTATGAGGCTGACCACCCATACTGTAAAAAATAGTTCACTCTCACCCCTGTTTCAGGGAAGGTCGGCAGGAATTGCAGGGTGTATGTTCATTTGAGATTGAATTTGTATATTGTAGGTCCACATGCGGCATGTGTGAGCGCGAAATTATGCGTGTCTGCTTGTGGGAATGCATTTAATATGATCCTCAAATGATAAATATGTTTGCAACTTTGATTTAGATTTAGATTAAGAGACATGGGGGTACAAAAAGGAACAGCTGGCCCGTAATATCATTTGAGTGTGACACGCCTGACGCAGACTGATGTTCGCCGAATTGTTTGCCTGCACCTACTCGTGTTGGGCGATCATCTCATGTGGGGAATGGTTAATTAAGATCATCGTTAGCTTGGATCGTAGATGGCGTAATGCCGGGTTTAATGTGTGAACCTAATCTAAGTTGCAGAGATATGTTATAATAATATTAGGATGATTAATTTGGTGAGCGCTGTTTTTGTGTGTATCACACCTTAAGAGCCCTCTGCGAGGTTGGTCGTCACTGTAGAAAGCGCCAATTCTCAAGCAAGACCCAGTGTCTGTAGGGCTGGATCGACCTTCGGTAAATGTACCCATATGAATTTTTAATGTTTTTAACCCAGTAAAGACCATATTTAATAATTAAAATGGTTTAGTTTTTGTGCTTTTTCGTGATTCGAACTCACTAACTTTCATTCACGAGTCAGAAGTGTTAACCACAAGACTACAGGCTGGTCGCAAAAATGATCGAATAATGATTTTGTGAGATTGCGGATGAATGGAATTTACAGAGTGTAAACAAGAGAAGAGCGTGCATGAAAAGAGTGATGAAAGTAGATGAGATGAAAGAAGTATGCAAGGACAGAGTCAAGTGGAGGCACTTGTGTGGAGGTACCGGCCAGCCCTAGAGGAATGGCGGCAGGATACAAGACAAGACAAGACAAGACAAAACTTTGCACTCTGAGGATCTGCGCATGCTTAAATTCGGCGCTGTGCCTTTTTTTTTACATGGCAGAGTTCAGAAAACACATAAAAGTGAACACGGCTCGCAATGTCTCCCCTCAGAATGATACAAGACAAGACAAAATTATATAATTCAGGCTCTACTGGTGACAGGTTAGAACGGCACAGTGACAAAACGACACATGACATAACGATATATGTAAGAACGACACATAAACGTATCGCAACTAAGCTACACATATAGTGTAACTTCTTGCCTGCGTTATCGCCGAAGGGGTCGCAGTGGCGATTCGGGACCTATTTATTTTCACGAGTACCTAAGAGGGCCAGCCTTACACCAGCCACTTCAGTTGAAGTGGGGGTTTTCCAGCTCCCGTGGGGGCTGGTTTTCATTTCTTGTGAAGGCTGAGTAAACCTTGTCGGTATTTTGGGGTTGAAATAAACACTGAAACGGGAAATCATTTCTGACACCCTCGGTGGGGATCAAACCCTTGCTCTCATTATAGAATGCAAGCATTCTACCAACTAAGCTATCGACAGGACTTTTTACGAGCTTGGTCGTCGCTACAAAGCGCCAATTCTCAAGCAAGACCCAGTTGCTGTAAGGCTGGATGGACCTTTGGTGACCGGTCATTGGTAAAGGTTTATGAATTTTTCAACCCAGCGAAGAGCAAATTTGAAAATATAAATTTTATTTTTTTGTGCTCCGCCGGGATTCGAACCCACAACCTTCCATTCAGAGTCCGAAGTGTTACCACTGGACAACGGACCGGTCACTATGAAAAAACATGAATGACAAAAGATCACAAACATTCATTTTGTTTCCACACGCCATATGCGACTCCTTCGGGACTGACGCGGTAAGAAATTGTTCTTTCTGTGTAGCTTAGTTAGCTTTTTTTATGTTATTCTGAATACATGCATGAACTCTATTTTCTCATGTTTCTCAGGTCTCACTTTTTTGTCATGCCGTTTATGGTATTTTCTGTTTTGAATGTTTTGTCATGTGATGTTTTTGCATGTGCCGTTAATGGTATGTTCCTTTTTTAGGTGTGTGATGTTTTTTCATGTGATTTTTTGTCATGTGTCGTTTTGTCATGTGTCATTTTGTCATGTGTTGTTCTGTCATGCGTTGTTTTGTCATGTGACGTTCTGTCATGTGTTGTTCTGTCATTTGTTGTTCTGGCATGTGTCATTCTATCATGGAACCGATTTTTAGTGTAAGAAAAGTAACGCAACTCGCAACTAAGCTACACATATAATGCGATGATGATGATGGATGATTTATTTCCGGTGGCGCCGTTCAAAGATCACAGACCATTTCAAGGGCGCTGTGTCTCTTCGAAAACAGCTTCAAAACAGTGCGACCTGTAATGAGTCGTTTTGTCACTGTGTCGTTCTTACATGGAACCCAGAATGATACAAAACAAGACGAAATGATATAATTAAGGCTTTAGATGCTCACACGTATGTTCGGCTATCTCTAATTGGGGCCATAAAAGTACGGTCGTTAAAAATATCAGAATTGCATCTCATTTGTGAGGTACTTCACGAATAGCTTTATATAACAGATGGGGAATTTGCAATGCTATATACAATGCTTCCGGAAGGATAAATAATCTATAAAGTATCAATTTGTAGTGTTTTTTTTAAATAGATTTGTGAAGAGGAATGTAATTCACCAACCTATTCTGCCTGGGCTGGAAGTCTCATCACCACGTTAATTCTTACCTACCGAATATTTGTAATATTTGTATGCAGACTAATCAGCTGTTTACTAGCGGCCATCTTGGATTGACGGGTCTTCATACAAATATTACCGATATTCGGTAGGTAAGAATTAGAGACTTCCAGCTCTGGCCAGAAACAGGTATTATTATCATCAATTAATAATTAATTATTGTTTATTTTAATGAATTATTAATTAATAATTACTCAATTACATCTGTTGAACCAGCGTTAAAGTTATGGTCAAATGACCCAGGCGGGGATCGAACCATCGTTATTCTATTCCAAATACGATAGAAAGATCAGCCCACTTGGCGCCCTCGGCCATAACACCGACTAAATGTTACTTTTTACTCTGCTTTTTTGTTTACACCAATCAATTTCGACTGGCCAGAAACAGGTATTCACATTATCAGTTAGTACCTACATAATTTCGTTTATAATGTCCGGTCGATAGCTAAGTTGGTAGAGTGCTTGCATTCGATGCTGCCGTGAGCTCGGGTTCGATACCCACCGAGGGTGTCAGAAATGATTCTTCATTTTGGTGTTTATTTCAGACCCAAAAATAAAATACCGGCAAGGTTTAGGTACTCAGCCTTCACAAGAAATGAGTCGGGAGCTGGGAATACCCCAGTTCAACTGAAGTAGCCCCCTTACATGTAAAAATAAATTGATTCCACTCGCCACATGCGAAACCCTTCGGAGATAACGCGGCAAGAAGCTACACTTTATGCGTAGCTTAGTTAGGTTTTTTAAATTTATTATGTAATATTTTATTGATAACTACCCAATGAAATCTGTTGAACCAGGGTTGAAGTAACTGTCGATAGGACATGACGCAGGCGGGATTCGAACCCGCGTTGGTGTCAATAACGCAAAATTGAAACGCCTACGCTTTATCCCATAGACCATCCCAGCGACAAATTATCAGAATTATTATTATTATTATCCTTAAAACAGTGTTGACATTGGCAGAGTGTAACATTTTTTACAGTGTGCGGGGTCAGCCTCGTACCAAACTACAAGTGAAGGATGAAGATTTTCAGGGACTTGTTCAGTCTTACAGAAAGAGTTCAACGCTGGTGATTGATGAAACTGAAAGTAATTTATATTTAAACTCTGTGTAATATGACAATGGCGACTCTTTAATGCAACTTCTTACCGCATTGTGTAACCTATTAGCTTTTATAGGTAAGGGGGGTGAGTTAACTTGAAAATTAATGGTTCATTAGTTCGGTCGATAGCTAAATTGGTAGAGTGCTTGCATTCCACGCCGAGAGCTCGGTTTCGAATCCCACCGAGGGTGTCAGAAATGAATTTCCGTTTCGGTGCTTATTTCAAACCCCAAAATAAAATATCGGCAAGGTTTACCCAGCCTACACAAGATATGAGTACCAGCCTTCACGGGAGCTGGGAATACCCCCACATCAACTGAAGTGGTTGGCGTAATGCCGGCCTAATATAATTTAATTTAATTCTAATTTAAAGTTGCAAAGATATGTTACATTGGAGATTCACATTATATCTTGGACCGGTCCGTAGTCCAATGGCAACACTTCGGACTCGTAAATGGAAGGTTGTGGATTCGGATCCCGGCGGAGCACAAAAAATTTACAAGTTATTTCCAAATATGCTCTTCGCTGGGCTGAAAAAATCATAAATCTTTACCAAAGACCGGTCACTGAAAAGTTCCATCCTTACTCATACCTTACAACAACTGGGTCTTGCTTGAGAATTGGCGCTTTCTACAGCGACGACCAAGCTCGTAGAGGGCTCTTGAGGTGTGATTCACACAAAAACAGCGCTCACCAAATAAATCATCCTAATATATATGCATTCTCACAAGCAGATACGTACAAGTTCGCACTAGCACATACCGAATGTGAACCTACAACATAAAAACCAAATCTCAAATGGACATACACCCTGCCACTCTTGCCGTCCATCCCTGGAACAGGGGTGACATTGGCAAAGTGAACCATTTTTACAGCATGGGTGGTCATCACCAACCTATAAGTCAAGGAACATACACGCCAAATTACATTTTTTAAAATCAATCCCCTTACCTATAAAAATAAATAGGTTCTACTCCCCACATGCGAGACCCATCAGAGATAATCCGGCAAAAAGTTACACTAAATGTGCAGCTTAGTTGCATTGACATGACTTACTGTTAACATGACTTTTTATTTGTTGTCGTACCGTGGGAACATGTCTCGTTGCAGGTTTTTATTGGACACTTGGCATTGTTTAATATTTCGTGTTCCTGGAAAGCGCATGCGCGTGCTCGAGATGTTAAATGAGCGATAGTACGTCATCGCGCCGCAAAACTGCCTGAAATATGACATGTGCCGCATGCCTAAATGTTCCTCTGCGGTTTTCCCCAAAAAAAAAAATTTTTTTTGGGTTTTTTTTTCATACTACGTATCACCAAAAAAAAACAATTAATTGACGTAGACATTTGAAGTCTGTCTATAATCTAATATTTATATAGCATGCATTCTCACAAGCAAAGTATATATACAGAGGAAGTGTGAAAGGAAAAAGAGGTAAGGGACGAACGAGTAAAGTATGGAGTGATCAGATTGAGGAGATTATGAAAGAATGGGATATACAAAGTCAACCCATACTGTAAAAAAGGGTTCACTTTGCCAATGTCACCCCTGTTTCAGGGAATGTCGGCAAGAGTTGCAGGGCTTATGTTCATTTGAGTTTGGGTTTTATTTGTAAGTCCACACTCTCAGCATTTGTAAGCGCGACGTAAGTTTCTTTGTAAGGTTTTGTTCTTTTTTATATTTAAATGTAATTTATTATTCATATTCCTTGACTTATAGGTTGGTATGAGGCTGACCACCCTTACTGTAAAAAATGGTTCACTTTGCCAATGTCACCCCTGTTTCAGGGAAGGTCGGCAAAAGTTGTGGGGCTTATGTTCATTTGAGGTTTGGATTTTATTTGTAAGTACACATTCAGCATTTGTAAGCGCGAACTACACTTGTTGGTTTGTGGGCATACATCTGAGAGCTTTAAATGAATATATCCTTGCAACTTAGATTATAGATTATAGATTATAGACGTGTTTGTTTGTGGGCATACATCTGAGAGCTTTGAATGAATATATCCTTGTAACTTAGATTATAGATAGATAGGTAGAAAGTAAAAGAAGAAAATGCATGAAAAGAGGTGATGGATATGAATGAATTGAAAGAAGCATGTAAGGATAGAAAGAAATGCAGGCAGCTCTGCAGAGGCTCTGGCCACCCCTGGTGGAATGGCGACAGATTCACAGTTATACACACGTATAAGATCGCGCTTATACAATACACATGCCGCATGTGGACTTACAACATATAAACCCAAATCTCAAATGAACATAAATACTGCAACTCTTGCCGACCTTCCTTGAAAAAGGGGGGACATCGGTAAAGCAAATATTTATTTACAAAACTATTGGTGGTCAGCCAAATATCAACATATAAGTTTAGCAATTAAAATCAACATGAAGCATTAAAAGCCTTAGCTTTCAACATTACAGATCAAACGCCATTTTTTTCTGTCCTTGAAAGACTTCTTTAATTTCATATAGAGTCGCTATTTTTTCATGAGAAATGAGTCCAACGACCAAAAAAGTAAAGAAAAAACACGGACTTAAATTCATTTTTTTATCATCAGAATCCAGAGCACCTTCATCGTTAAAAATGCACCATTTGGGTTTTTCAAAAAACCAGCTCTAGATGCTATCACCGTTGGGCCCCTGTTATGAAGAATGGCATGAATAAGGATCTGAATTTTGACCCCCACGTTCCAAGGACGACATTCGACCTCTGAGCTACCTTTGCGACATTCCTAACAGCTTAAATTATCAAAAAAATATAAACGAAAATAGTATTTACTTATATTTAGTTATTCAAACACTGTTTTATTTTCACTCTTTAGTATTTAATTATTTGGACACAAACGTTTTCGACTACACAGTAATCATCATCAGGTAATAAAAGAATTACAATGTAGTCGAAAACGTTTGTGTCCAAATAATTAAATAATAAAGAGTGAAAATAAAACAGTGTTTGAATAACTTTTAAATTTAAGATGAATTTTCACAGAGTTAATGCACCAACCATCCAAAGTATTTAATTATGTTTGAGTTTTTTATATTGTAAGTTAGTACATCCAAACCCACTTTAAAGGTGAAACTGAATATGTGCTGCTTCACTGATTTGATATTTAAATAATTTGTTATAAAAATTAAGATGATTTTTCACAGAGTTAATGCACCAACCATCCAAAGTATTCACTTAGGTGGGAGTGTTTTATATTGTAAGTTAGTACATCCAAACCCACTTTAAAGGTGAAACTGAATATGTGCTGCTTCACTGATTTGATATTTAAATAATTTGTTATAAAAATTAAGATGAATTTTCACAGAGTTAATGCACCAACCATCCAAAGTATTTACTTATGTTTGAGTTTTTTATATTGTAAGTTAGTACATCCAAACCCACTTTAAAGGTGAAACTGAATATGTGTTGCTTAACTGATTTGATATTTAAATAATTTGTTATAAAAATTATAACAAACATAATTTAATTTCATCGAAATTTTTTCGGTTTTCTCTAGGCGGACAAGTGCCGCATCACACATCTAAGGTATTTCACGAAACCATTAACTAAATATTTTTAAGCCTCACCCTAGCCAATTTGACGTCACAATTTTTTTGTCTGCATCAAATGCGCGGACCTCATTATTGAATTTTACAACAAAAAATAACAGAAAAACGGAATAATTGTTATGAAAAAATATATTCACCTTAAATAAGATATTAAGAACATTGTAAAAAACAAACAATAAAAAAACAAACAAAAAAAATTGTCTTATTTCGTACACCGACCTTCCAAAATTTATTTTAAAACAAGATCGTA
Source organism: Agapetus fuscipes (assembly GCA_951799405.1). Lineage (NCBI taxonomy): Eukaryota > Metazoa > Arthropoda > Insecta > Trichoptera > Glossosomatidae > Agapetus > Agapetus fuscipes. Next base: position 4,555,803 of record OX637352.1, on the reverse strand, counting down.
TACGTGACTGTTGTCTCTTAAATTACGTTTAAGATCGACCGTATAATTTTGTAAAAAAATATATTTGAAAACTGAAACGCTCATTTGAGGCGCTTTTTTAGTTTCAATATATATTTTTTGTAAACGCTATGCTTTTAGTTGCAATGTATAGTTTTATAATTTGTACTTATCCGGGGCACAGAATTGCTTCGATGGAGATTGGACCAACAAAATATTGTCAAGGATTTTCGCTCAAGAAATTTTTGCAACATTTATTTTTAAAGTGATTTGCATATTTATTGTCTTATACGTGGGTGGAGTATTTTAAAAAACAAAATGCAAGTACAAATCGTGCTTGTTTGTCGTATCTCCAACAGAGGTAATTTCACATGAGCAATGTTTGTATGTGTACTGGATCAATGTGTCGTATGAATGCTTAAAATTGATTTGGAAAATATTTAAAATAACTCTCACATTATCGTGTTTTACTTTTCTTTCTTAGCTCAGATTGTGTAGAATGTGATTCTTAAGACAACTTCATTGAAAGTTCATCTTTGAATCAAATGGTTGATAAACCAAACAAGCACTGGAGGGACGAAATATGTCGTTTAGAATCAAATACGGCAAACTAGGTTTTTTTTTAGAAAAACACATTAATGAAGCAGACCATCGATTGTACCAATTATTTGGGAGGACTCCGCATTCTCACCCCATGTAGAAATTGTAACCTATTTATTTTTACAGGTAAACCACTTCAACAAAAGTGAGGGTTTCCCAGCTCCCGAGAAGGGTCGGTCTTATTTATTTTAAAGGCTTAGTGTAAATCTAAATCTAAATCTAAGCTGTAAAGATATATTTTATTTAATATTCATATTAAACGCATTCCCACAAGCAGACATGTATAATTTCGCGCTAACACGCGCATGTGGACCTAAAATATAAAAATCCAATCTCAAAAGAACATACGCCCTGCAACTCTTGCTGACCTTCCCTGAAACAGGAGTGACATTGGCAAAGTGAACCATTTTATACAGTTTGAGTGGTCAGCCTCATACCAACCTATAAGTCAAAGAATAAACCTTGCCGGTATTTCACTCTGGGTTTGAAATAAACACCGAAACGGGAAATCATTTCTGACACCCTGCGTGGAATTCGAGCCCGAGCTTTTAGCCAACTTCTCTACCAGCTGATCCCTACTGTATACACCCAACCATACTGTAAAAAATGGTTCACTTTACCAATTTTACCCCTGTTCCATGGAAGATCGGTAAAAATTGCAGGGTTATGTTCACTTGAAGTTTGTAATTTAATTTGTAAGTATTAGAGGTGGCCGTTTAAACGAAAAGCAGTTTAAAATAGCTGCTTTTTATTTTAAGCAACTAAGCGCGCTTACAATTTAAACGAAAAGTCGTTTTGAAAAATAAGCGTATAAGCGTTTGAAAAATAAGCGTATAAGGCGGGAGAAACTTAATTAAACGAAAGTTGCTTATGCTTATTTTATACGCTTATTTTTCAAACGCTTATGGCGTGTTATAAGCTAAATCTGCCGTTTTTGTTTCTTACACTTTATGGTCTTAGCAAAATAGTTACAGTAATGAAAAAAATCAAGCATGTTTATTAATTTTTTATCTTAATTACAAAGCTTAAACAAAATATATAACTAAGGAATTGCCACCACAAAAAAATATTTAAAAAAACGCGTTTTTTTACATTTTTAGCTTTTTTTTCGTGTGTGCTGTATTTACTAAACTCTAACCAGCTGTCCTAAAACACTAACACCATCACACCCCCAGCAAAAACAATCCACAATCAGGTACCAACAGTAGCGAGTAGCATTGGCTTTCATCTGGCATGCGCAGATACCATGCGCGGGTCACCATTCGACCTTCACAGCTGCTGCAGCTATACGTTAAAGTCAAGTATCTATAGGTGCCCGCAGTACTGCGCCTAGCAAGGCATAGTACCTCCTAGTAGTACTTGTATAATATGCACTATGCCTCTCTCTTTCGGTGGAGACTAGACGTGAGATTGTACAGAGTACTTGGATGCGAATCACGACGAAATCAGTTGATTTGATTTTGAAAAAAAAAAAACGTTTTTATGTTGCCCGGTCGATGGCTCAATTGGTAGAGTGCTTGCATTCCATGCCGTGAGCTCGGGTTCGAATCCCACCGAGGGTGTCAGAAATGATTTTCCGTTTCGGTGTTTATTTCAAACCCCAAAAAATACCGGCAAGGTTTACTCAGCCTTCACAAGAAATGAGTACCAGCCCCCTCGGGAGCTGGGAAACCCCCACTTCAACTTAAGTGGTTGGCGTAAGGCCGGCCCCCTTACCTGTAAAAATAAATAGGTTCAACTCGCCACATGCGATCCCTTCGGGACTAACGCGGCAAGAAGTTACACTATATGTGTAGCTTAGTTGCGTTTTTTTTTTATGTGCGCTTCCTAGCCACACTCACACCGGGTTATTCACAACACTATTGATCCGATGTTGAACTATAGTTTTTTTTTGTATGGAAAATTCACGTTAGGTAGCGGCTGAAACTTTGGCTAAATTCATTTTAGGATTGACTCACATTTGGTTCACAGTTAATCTTTTGTACTATCTCGCTTAACGTCTCAGGTACAATCCGTTTTCAATTTCAAAGCGATCTATATTTTTAGGTGAGTATGGGCTACACTCGCATACACCAGACCATGCCAGAATCTTCTCAATCAGAAGCTTTGAGTTAACACTAGTACAACCATCCAAATACCTACGTCTAGAGACACACACATACACAAGTAAGTAAAAACACACAGATGGGTATCGCCGTCGAAATTTGTACCTTTTGTCTTGTGTTTGTGTTACCTTTTGTTTGTCGCCTAATGATTTTCAGTTTTTTCATAAAAACTGGTGATGTCTACTGAATTCTAGATTTTTTAGAGTAAAGTATTTGAAAAGCGTATCGAAATACAAAAAAAATCTGTATAAAGCATGCAGTGGCGATGTAATTAAAAAATAAAACAAAATCGCCTTTTTTTCATTCTCATACAAATTTTACATGTCCGCAATCCGTTTTTGACTCTTTGATGGCTAGATACGATAAAAAATAGCCAAATTTTTAGAAAGTTGAGTATTTTTTCATATACCTTAGTAACGTATCTTTTGTTTTCTGTACTAGCCACAATAATATTTATTTATTTATACACGAAATATTAGTTGCTAATGGTTGTCTCCATTTTTGGTTCCGAACTTTTTCTTTTAGTGTGTTACATTTTCATTGAAACTGACAAAAATCTTGCATCCCTAAGTATTTTTTCGCGTATGGTAACTCTTTGATGCAGTATGGAAAACACTAAAAAACTGATTCGCTACCTTTATTTTCTTCTGAGAGGGTCTACGTCTCAGCCGTAAACTTGTCGTGATTGTTTTGATTGGGATTTAGCTTGGAATTATTAGGGTAAATATCGGAATCTGTTGTCAATTGTGTATTGTCTACTTAGAGACATTAGTGCTGCTTAAGATTGTGTGTTTTTATAGTCGCTGGTATTATTGGTTTTCAAATAAATCAATTTTAGGATCACGTCGGGCGTGTTTTTTATTGACGAACGCCACCATAACCGTTACCGCGCTACGTCACATTTGTGAGATTAAGGCATATTAATATTGGTTAAAAAGTATACTTACTTAAAATAAAATAAAACGCAACTAAGCTACACATATAGCGTAACTTCTTGCCGCGTTATCCCCGAAGGGGTCGCAACACTGAAAATCATTAGGCGACACACGCACAAGACTTAGGCTGGTTTTAGTGTCGCGCTGACAACACGCTGACCGTCAGCGCTGACAGCCAAATATATGAACTTGTCGCGCTGACAGCTACGCGCCATTCTAAAACGCTTCCTACAAGTTCATATATTTTGAACGGTCAGCGCGTTGTCAGCGCGACACTAAAACCAGCCTAAAGGTACAAATTTCGACGGCGATACCCAGATATACAATCATAAGTAAACATACACAGACATAAAATCATAAATTCGTTACAATACTGTCTAGTGCAGGCGCCAAAGGGAGTTGAGTATGCAAAATATGAGGACCGCATTCTATTATAGTTTTGAACTCAGAAAAGCTTGCAGATTGTGATTCTGATGACATTAATATTTATTTTAGCTTTGCTCCAGTAACCGCAATCTCTCAGCTCTCTAGCAACAGCTGTTCCAAGCTCCACACTGTTGGTCCATTGCTAAGTGCTTTTTACTAGAACCGCCGCTGTTTCATATTTAAACTTGTACAAATCCTGCAAGCATTAGAAAATTAAATGGGACTCAGATTTATTAATATTAGGTACGCACAGAACGGTTCGTAGTCTAGTTGTAACGCTTCGGTTTCGTTAATAGAAAGTTGTAGGTTCGAATCCTGGCGGGGCCAAATAATATACCAACTTTCCCACTTCAACTGAAAGTGGTTGGTGGGAGGCCGGCCCCCTTACCTGTAAAAATAAATAGGTTCCGAATCGCCACATGCGACCCCTTTGGTGATAACGCAGGCAAGAAGTTACACTATATGTGTAGCTTAGTTGCGTAGTTGCGTATATTATATTTTTAAATATGCTCTTGCTGTACAGCAACTGGGTCTTTCTTGAGAATTGGAGCTTTATAGCGACGATCAAGTTCATAAAAAGTCCGGTCGATAGCTCAGTTGGCGTAATGCTTGCATTCCATGCCCAGAGCAAGGGTTCGATCCCCACCGAGGGTGTCAAAAATGATTTTCCGTTTCGGTGTTTATTTCAAACCCAAAATAAATACCAGCAAAGCTTACTCAGCCTTCACAAGGAGTGAGAACCAGCCCCCTTGAGAGCTGGAAACCACCCCTTCAATTTAAGTGGTCGGTGTGAGGCCGGCCCCCTCACATGCGACCTCATCGGGGATAACGCAGGCACGAAGTAACACTATACGTGTAGCTTAGTTGTTTTTTTAAATCATTCATTCCTTGACTTATAGGTTGGTATAAGGCTGACCACCAATACTGTAAAAAATGGTTCACTTTGCCAATGTCACCCCTGTTCACATCATCATCACAGTTCTCATCAAGATCTTCATCATCATCATACTTCACGCTGAAGAAGCCCATCGTAGAAATGGGTGAAACGTCCGGAAGCTCCAGCTCCCACAGACCACGGCAACAGATCCCAGAAAACTTCACTCCAGCATCAATGTCACCCCTGTTTCAGGGAAGGTCGGCAAAAGTTGTGGGGCGATTATGTTCATTTGAGGTTTGTATTTTATTTGTAAGTACGCATTCAGCATTTGTAAGCGCGAACTACACGTGTTGGTTTGTGGGCATACATCTGAGAGCTTTAAATGAATATATCCTTGCAATTTAGATTATAGATAGATTATAGATTCAGCCCAGTCATTTCGGACCCTATGAATCAGCCATTAAAACATCGAAATGAAGAAAAGTTGGAAGAGGATACATTTCGGTAAACGCTGTGGTTAAACTTGAGCAATGTTTTACTCTCGAAGCATTGGTGACTGTATTGTGTCGAAGTGTGAAATGGCTCAGTTTATATTTACCCTGGTTCTCCTTGGTACAAACCTGAAACTGATAAATGTCAGAAAAAAACCTCGCAGAAGCAAAAACAACGAAACGACACAGATTAAAATGGCCGCTTTGTGAAGCTGTGAGAATATCAGAACTGTAATTAAAAGTCTATATTATATCTAATCTAATCTAATCTAAGTTGCAAAGATTTGTTACAATGGAGGTTCACATTACATGCATTGTCACCAACAGATACGTATAAATTCGCGCTTAAACATGCCGCATGTGAACCTACAACATAAAAACCAAATCTCAAATGGACATACACCCTGCAACTCTTGCTGTCCTTCCTTGAGCATTGGCAAAGGGAACCATTTTTACAGCATGGGTGGTCAGTCGCATACCAACCTATAAGTCAAGGAACATACACGACAAATTACATTTTTTAAATCACTAAATAATAATATCTATGGACATCGAAAGTAAAACAGAAAACAAATTCCAATTTAAAAGACCCTAGCCGCCAACATCACAGATCAACCGCCATTTCTCTCTGTCCTTACACACTTTTTTCATTTCCTCCAGAGTCATAACCTTCTTCATACAGGCTCTCCTTTTATTATGACTTAGGATATTCCATTCATTCGCAATTTCGGAAATTTGGTCCATCCATACCTTTCTCGGTCTTCCTCTACCACGACATCCATCTATTCTTGCAACATATACTTTCTTCGTCAGCCTTTCCTCATTCATTGATTTGAAAAATCGTGGATAAAACATTTTATTGGTCGTAACTTCTCATAGTAAGTGAACTAATTATAATAAAGTACTCATCAACAATTTCTAGACTACAGGATTTTCACACTTTTGTAGTGTTTTCTCTCGTAGAAAATAGGAAAAAGGTGCATTTATCTGAGAAACCCTTGTTAGCTTAATATGTCGCTTATTCAGTTTTACCTTTAAGGTATGGATGTATGGACTACCTGGACCGACAGACGTTTTGCTGTCTAAATTGCAATCAATTTGACCGATTTTTTTACACATTTTGTTTCCTGAATTTTGTATGCAAAAAGATTATGTTCGAATGAAATTAAACAATATTAAAAAAGTGTTTTTAGGCTTTCATGGCCGGCTTCAGATGATGTGTAGAATTCATCTTTCGTCTAAGTACAAGCCCTGAAGAAGTCAGTCGTATGTTACTGACGAAACGTAGCAGCCTTTCAAAAATAATAAAGCAGTCTACAAAATAATCATTGGACCATGGTCTACAAGCCCGTAAAGATGGATTCTACATCCTTATCATCATCAATATTAAAAAAGTTTATGTATTTACATTGTGAAGATTAATTTTAAATTCATAATGTAAAATTAATTTACAAAGAACATGTTTTTCTTCACCAGTTGATTTTTTTCCTCGAGCGCTTTCGGTGTTATCACACCATTATCAAGAGAACAACTTGGTAATGGTGGGATACCACCGAAAGAGAGAAACTTACTTGACTTGAGAGAACTTACTTGAGGACAAGAAAGAAATATTCACAAGACAAATGACGCCAATAAATTCAAATTTCAAACAGGCGGTATTCCATCCGGGTTGGAGGTGTTCTCTATTCAAACACATTAAACTGACAGATCGCACAGTTGTCATCCTGACAATAACCATAGACACACACGAGCTTTTTAATGTTACCAGGCCTGGATTAAGGGCGGTAAAGTATGGAAATGAAGCGTAAGCGATGAATGATATTTTCACGAACGTATTATTATGTAAACAGGCAATGTAAATATTAAAATATGTATGAGTATTAGTTATAGGAATTCTTCATTATATTGGTGGGTAGGATTGATCGATAATGAATCTATAATCTAAGTTGCAAGGATATATTCATTCAAAGCTCTTAGATGTATGCCCACAAACAAACACGTGTACTTCGCGCTTACAAATGCTGATTGTGTACTTACAAATAAAATCCAAACCTCAAATGAACATAAGCCCTGCAACTATTGCCGACATTCCCTGAAACAGGGGTGACATTGGCAAAGTGAACCATTTTTTACACTATGGGTGGTCAGCCTCATACCAACCTATAAGTCAAGGAATACGAGTAATAAATAACATTTAAGTATAAAAGAAACAACAAAATCTTAAAAATAAATCTATACAAAAAAAGTCAAAAATTTCTTATGCAAAAAATGTAGCAAACTAATAAACCAACATTACAAATCAGCATTGCAGATTAGCCGCCACTTCTTTGATAATTGTGTGTAAATAGAGAAGTCTCTAGACTAAGTACTTTGAGAAGCTCCGAGCAATTATGTGTTCCGGAGTGTTCTACTCTCTCAGTATAAAAGGGTGCAAGTTGTTTGCACTGACCGGTCTTATCTGCGAGCTCCACCAATACAATAAACAAATTCGACCAGTGAACTAAAACCAGTGTAATTAAATAAATCCAAGTGTTAAAAATAAATGTAAATTGTAGAGTGAATTCAGTGAAAATAAATATTCAGAAAGAAGACAAGTATGTTTTAATTTAGAGACTGTTTCGAACCAAAAACGCTACAGTATGAATTCGTGGGGCTTGTTTGTGTGTGTGTGTGTGTGTCCGCTGAAATGAATCGGAAACTGAAAGATTCGTGACTTTGCCAGAATATTATATTATGTATTTAGAAGATTCGAGCGAATGCTAACACCATCGAACAAATACAAGTATAATAATTAAACACCTACCACACAACAAAACATTAACAACAAATTAACATAAGTTTTCCAATTGATTTAGTGAAACCTTGTGGTATGCCGTTATATGCCATATGGTACAAAACAATGTTTTTTAATTTTAGTTTTTTAAAATAATTTTTAATTATTTTTTAAAAGAATCTTTTTACCAATGAACACACACACATGGACACACAAAGAATCATATTTTGACATTTGTAACAATATATACAGGTATGACAATACATAAAGAAGAGGGGGGGGGGCACCATGTTTTTCCTCGCACCCGGGCTCCCGATAGGCTTAATCCGCACCTGAAAGTTGCACACCTGATCTCTGAGCACATATGGAGGTCAAAGTCGTGGACCATTTTTAAATCGTGGCCTAACAACGGGTCGCGACCTCCGAGTCTGGAATCTGCCGGCAAAAAAGTACCATAAACAATATGCGAGTGTTTTGTATTTAGATTTTTTTGTCTACATTTTTTTTAACCTTTCTGCGTGTGTGTCTATCAGTTTGTTTGAAATATTTCCTCGTTAGTGTGGTACGTCTGGTATTTCTCCGTAATTTAGTTGTTATTGCTGCAGATTCGGAATCAGAAGGTTGTGGGTAAATACACCATTTACATTTTCAAATTTTCTCCTCGCTGACTTGAAAAATTCATATACTTTTACCATGGACAGGTCACCAAAGGTCCATCAAGTCTTACAGCAACTGGGTCTTGCTGGAGAGTTGGCACACGCGTTCATCACCCAATTATTGTGGACTCTATCATTCAGTGTCTTTCCAGTCATTGCTCTCAGGCCCACGACCTTCCTATCACGAGTCCGTAGCGTTAACCACTAGACTGCAGACCGGTGCAAATATAATTTGATACATCACTTATCCAGTAAACTGTACGTAGTGTTACACTTTGCATGTATACGAGTACAAGTAAACACTAAGTACGTACATTACAGTTAGTACGGCTGCGCACGCCTCGAGGTGTTCAAGTACTGACTCTGAATTACGTCATCCCTTCCAATACACGACTCTGTAGGTAATGGGTTAGTTCTGTATCTGATAAAGTATAAAAAATAAAAACACACAGAGCTATTTTTAGATACTTTGGTCGTCCGTTGAGCCCAAGCTTTGACAAACTAAAGATGCAAAATGTCAATTGAATAGGCTACAATTGGTTGTAAATGCGTGCGCTCGCATGATTGCTGGTCAGTCGAAATTTACACACATTACTCCTCTTCTCCACAAGCTTCACTGGCTCCGTATACCGGAGCGCATCGAGTTCAAAGTGTGCACGATGGTCCACAAAGCTTTATTTGGAAAAACACCCAAATATCTCGCTGATTTAATCAAACCAGTCACCCTCGGCAAAAAAAGCCTAACACTGCGCTTGGCTGAAACTGGAGCCAAATCAAAGATTGAAGAACCGATAAGAAGAGTTAACACAATGTTTGGAGAGCGTGCATTTGCAGTTGCTGGTCATCTGGCCTGGAACCACCTGCCACATCATGTGAGGGAGCTAGAGGACCATGGAAAGTTCCTGAAAGCACTGAACACAACCAAATTTCTGGCATCGTTTGCACCAGCGCCCTTGGAGTGACTACATCACGAAACGGTGCTATAAAGAAATCATCAACTCATCATCATCATCACGCCTGGGTTGGAAGTCTCATCACCATGGTCATTCATACCTACCGAATTTTGCTACTATTTGTATGAAGACTAATTTCTTGGACCGGTCCGTAGTCCAGTGGCTACACTTCGGACTCGTAAATGGAAGGCTGTGGATTCGAATCCCGGCGGAGCACAAAATATACCATTTATATTTCCAAATGTGCTCTTCGCTGGGTTGAAAAATTCATAAACCTTTACCACAGACCGATCACTGATTTTCCAAACTTACAACAAGTGGGTCTTGCTTGAGAATTGGCGCTTTCTACACCGACGACCAAGCTCGCAGAGGGCTCTTGAGGTGTGATACACACAAAAACAGCGCTCACCATTTTTTTTTAACAGATTTGTGGAAAGGAATGCAATCCACCAACCTATTTTGCCTGACCAGTTGTCTTCATGCGAAAGTAGAAGCTTGTGTGCCTGCAACGGCATCTGTTAAACCAGGGTCGAAATTATCGTCGCGGGATTCGAACCAACGTTATCCGGTTCCAAATAACCTGACTTGATCCCCGCGGCCATAACACCGACTTATTAATAATTCTAATATTATCATTAATCAGCTGTTCACTTGCGGCCATCTTGGATTGACAGTCTTCATACAAATGCTTAATTAGTTTGTCAAAGCGTGGGCTCAACGGACGACTAAAATGTCTAACCCAGTCACTAAAGGTTCATCAATCCTTACAGAAAACGGGTCTTGTTTGAGAATAAGCGCTTTGTAGCGAGAACCAAGCTCGCAGAGGGCTTTTATGCTGTGATTCGCATGAAGGAATCGCTCACCAAATAACTCTTCCATGTTATTATATGACAAAGCGCTGTCAATAAAGGCAACTAAGAAAACTGTAGAGTAAATTAAGGTTCTTAGAATGGTTACAGACAGATCATTGCAAGATCGCATCCGCAATGACCACATACGCAAAACCTCTTAAATAGAGGACATAGTGCGATGGAGCAGATCCAGGAGAGATCATGTCTCCAGAATGAGCCATGAAAGACTCGCACACATCGTAGCTAATGAGATGCCAATAGGTTAACGCCCAGCTGGAAGACCTCCTGAAAGGTGGGAAGATAGCTGGACGTCCTCATCTCAGGATCCATGAGCTAATCATCAGTTTTTATGAGAATAGTAGATCGAAAGACCTGAATCGAGAAGCACAAAAAGAAGTTAAGTGGGATACCTAATATTTTTTCTTTCTCAAATTCATTGTGAAAGGCAGATCGACTCATGACGTCACCCCGCCTTTGTGATGTCACAGCCTGCTTCGACATTCCTCTCGGGCACACTCTAATGACAAAAATCAACACGCACAGCTCATAAAAATATTTTCAGGCGCAAACAATTCTGGTTACTGCTACATCTCAACGCGTTCTGACTACGTCTTGTCTTGTCTTGTATCCTGCCGCCATTCCTCTAGGGGTGGCCGGTACCTCCACACAAGTGCCTCCACTTGACTCTGTCCTTGCATACTTCTTTCATCTCATCTAAAATCATCACCCTTTTCATGCATGCTCTTCTCTTGTTTCCACTCTGTAAATTCCATTCATTAGCAATCTCACTTATCTGATCGATCCATTGTTTCCTAGGTCTTCCCCTTCCACGCTTACCTATTACATTCCCTTTATACACTCTTTTTGTCAACATACTACGTGAGTACATAAAAACATTGAATAAAAATATCTTCTTTTTCCTCTTGTAGTGGACCAAATGGATCTGCTTTTGACACAGGAATACCCTGGGTTAAGCAACTCCAACTGTCTCGTCATTTTATCGCTGGTCTTTTGGTTTGACGACTTCTTTCTGGTGAAACCCTAGACTAGAGACTCCCTAGGTTTCAGAGAATCTGGAGTTCTATGAGACTTATTGTTGGAATGCCGCAGAGGTGTGGGTGTTGGTGAGGTGGTGGTTGATACCCTTATCCTTTATATAACGTCTATTAGCTGCGTAGTGTTGTGTTGTTTTGTCTTTGTTTTGAGACACTGATAAGTTTGACTGGTCCGTAGTTCAAGTGGTAACACAGCGGACTCGTAACTGGAAGGTAGTGGGTTCGAATCCTGGCGGAGCACAAAAATATACCATTTATATATTCAAATTGCTCTTCGCTGGGTTAAAAAATTCATAAACCTTTACCAAAGACCGGTCATCAAAAGGTCCATCCAGCCTTACAAAAACTGGATCTTGCTTGAGAATTGACGCTTTCTACAGCGACGACCAAGCTCGCAGAGGACTCTTGAGGTGGGATACACACAAAAACAGCGCTCACCAAATAAATCAGCCTGATTTTTTTTTTTTTTTTAAGTGGCGATTTATATCGGTTTCAAAAGGACCAGGATTAAATTGGGGTGGGAACACAGAAGTAACTTGCTCCTTAAACTGGCAGTTTGACAAAAAAATGAGTCGTGTAAACAAGTTCTCATATATTTTTATTTCGACTGTAAAGGAATGAACGTGAGTAGTTCTACGAGCTGCTCTTGTTTTGACGAGAGGAGGAGATACAAGTAAGGATATTTCATCAGCACAGAAACCGTTATAGTACTGATAGAAGAAGCTGAGCATTCCGACCCTCTTTCAATGCTTGAAGTAATGTACAGTGGTTGCCCGTTTGTTTGTTGAGCGTCCAAAAAATTTATTAAAATTGGGAGATGACCCAAGAAATTAAAAGCCAAACAGATCAAACAAGAGCAGCTTCTATTGAAATGAAAATCTTGACAAACAGAATCCGAAGATTAGAGTTACGTCTACTAATGGTAAAATGTTACGTCTTTTTCGATTGCACTCTATAGCACACTATAGGAACGACTGACGATGAAAGTATATATTGGTTGAATAGATGGATGTTGTGGTAGAGGAAGACCGAGAAAGGTATGGATGGACCAAATATCCGAAATTGCGAATGAATGGAATATCCAGAGCCATAATAAAAGAAGAGCCTGTGTGAAGAAGTTTATGAGTCTGGAGGAAATGAAAGAAGTATGTGAGGACAGAAAGAAATGGCGATTGATCTGTAATGTTGGCGGCTAGGGTTTATTAAAGTGAAATTTGTTTTATGTTTTAGTTTTTGATGTCCATATATATTATTTATTGATTTAAAAAAAAGTAATTTTTCGTGTATGTTCCTTGACTTATAGGTTGGTATGCGGCTGACCACCCATGCTGTAAAAATGGTTCACTTTGCCAAAGTCACCCCTGTTTCAGGGAAGGACGGCAAGAGTTACAGGGTGTACCTATGTCCATTTGAGATTTGGTTTTTATGTTGTAGGTTCACATGAGGCATGTGCAAGCGCGAACTTGTGAATCTCCAATGTAACATATCTTTGCAACTTAGATTAGATTAGATTAGCATGAACTACCAGCTTGAATCTTTTGACAGTGTTGCAAAATTTCTGTGAAGATTTTAAGTCTTTTGAGACATCCAGAAAGCAGAAGAAAAGCAACAGATGCAATTCTTGGTCAATACAATCCACCCACGGGTAGAGAGGAAAATATAACAGAGCATTGGATTCATTTATATCGTGCAGGTTTACCTACACCGGTGATGCATTGACCGAATGCCTGCAACAGTGTTGCAAAATTGCTAATACCATCTACAAGTTATGTCATCCTGGTAGAGGCTTTTGAATTCACGTTGTTTTTGTGCAAAATTTGTGTCTTTAAACTGCTTCAACCTCGATGGATCGCACCTGTTCAAAAGTGTTTAGTGTTTTTGAAATATTCCAGTTCTTGACAGACAATGGACCTCTTTCTGATTGGTTTGTAGTCTAGTGGCTAACCCCACGGACTCGTTGAAAAAAATATTTTTCACAGTTTAAAGTTGCTTCCTTGACTTATAGGTAGGGACTGGAAAATAGTGGTGTTATTTTTTAGGAAATTCGCGTTATTTTTTTGTGAAATTCGCGTTATTTTTGATCAAAAACAGGGAAATTCGCGTTATTTTTCATGATAAACGGGGGGATTCGGTGTAATTTTTAGGGTTGATAAGTTCAAAATAAAGGTTTATATAATTGCAAAACAAAATATATTACTAATATTTACAATTTATTATGTAAACAACAATATGTACCTTCAAAAATAATGAATAAACAAAATTTGAATCAATACGAGTATCTGCAACCGAAGATGGTGGAAGTACCCACCTACAACGTTTTTGCAATAAAAAATACTCAAGTGGTACAGAACAATGTTTTTTAATTTTAGTTTCTTAAAAAAAAAAATTTTTTTTTAAAATAATATTTTTTTTACAAAAAACCATTGATTGAAAAAAGTATTAATATTTCAATGACACTCCGAATACCCTGCAAATGTCCTTTTAAAATATTTAATTTTTGTGCATTTAGTCTCTAGATGAGGGTTATCCCATTTTTCAAGGGATGTTGGCTTTTATGAAAGCTTCAAGTTGTGCTCTTGGCTAATCCAGCAACAGCTTCACTCCTTGAAGTATTTTCCTTCATTGATGTCACGATTCAAGTCTGCTTGGATGATCCAGGACAGTTCTGCTTATCATTATTTTTTTTTAATAAAATAGATTTGTGAATAGAAATGCAATTCACTAACCTACTCTGCCTGGCCAGATACAGGTATTAATATCATTAATTAATAATTCATTATTGTTTATTTCAATGAATTATTCATTTTTAATTACCCAATTACATCTGTTGAACCAGGGTCAAATTTATGGTCTAATGACCCAGGTGGGGATCGAACCCCGCGTCTAGCGTTCTAGCGTGTTTAAACGTTGAAAGAGACCAATTTTCCTGTGCTTTGCACCTTGCAAAGGGTTTTCGCAGGATTTTTTTCTTTCCCACAAAATCGTTGCGTTGCAAAAGCGAGACATGACAACTTTTTCGCACAATTTCTACCAAAAGTACGAAAATTCGCGATATTTACGTAAAACCTGAAATTTCGCGTTATTCGCGTAAAAACATCAAAATTCGCGAATAAATTCGTTTTATCGCGATCGCGAAATTTTCCAGTCCCTACTTATAGGTTGGTATCAGGCTGATCACCCATCTATGTATTAAAAATGGTTCACTTTGCCAATTTTCAGAAGAAGGTCTAATAATAATAATAATACAATATTTTTATAGCGCCTTTTCATGACTCTTGGTCATCCCAAAGGCGCTTGCTCATATGAGCGCGCGAACAGGTGGGTCTTCAACCCCTTTCTAAACGTGCTCTCCAGATCCATTTCGTGCAGGTCATCTGGGAGGCCGTTCCATATCGTTGGAGCAGCCACCTTGAAGGCTCGATCTCCAAAAACGGTCTTCTTTTCCCTTCTTGGAAACTCTATCCGACTGCGACGTGATGCTGCTGATCTGCTGCATGAGTTGCAGTGCTTATATTCATTTGACATTTGTGTTTTATGCTGTATTATGTGTATGCTGTTCACATGCGCACACTTCTAGGCGTATGCTTGTGGGAATACATTTAATATTCAAATTGGTCCAGTGCAACACTACGCATGTTTTCGACGCATGTCTCTAAATCCTTGCTGCATTCCTATATATCTTTACCGCATGTTTTGGACGCATGGTGGACAAAAAATAGATTGATTTATTTGGTGAGTGCTATTTTTGTGTGTATCAGACCTCAAGAGCTTGGTCGTCGCTGTAGAAGCGTCAATTCTCAAGCAAGACCCAGTTGCTGGAAGGCTGGATGAACCTTTCTATATCTTTTACGCATGTCTTTATGTCTTTGACGCATGCCTCTTTATCTTTGCCGCATGCTTTTATGTCTTTGTCGTGTGTTTTCGATGCATGTATCTGTATATTTGCTGTTTGTCCTTATGTCTTTGCCGCGTGCCTTTATGTCATTGCCGCATGACTTTGCCGCATGTCTCTATATCTTTTCCGCATGCCTTTATGTCACTACCGCATGACTTTGCTGCATGTCTTTCTGTCTTTACCGACATATCTTTGCCGCATGCGTTAATATATTTGCCGCATGCCTTTATGTCATTGCCGCATGACTTTGCCGCATGTCGATCCCCGTTTTTGCGATGCACCCACGCCGCGGATTGGAACTCCCACATTGCGGGCACTCGCCCACATCGCAGGCAGGGCTGACACAAACTAAACATTCACTACTACTACGTCATCAAACAGACAAAAAAAACTTTTAAAAATCTTGCATTGACTTCAAATCCTAGATGCTGATGAAAGAAAACGCCGTGGCTGAGCTCAAATCTGACAAGAGTTTGAACCAATTTCCTATTTCGTTTGCGACTTCTTCATCATCAATATACATAGGTGCTAGGACCGCTAAATTCTTTACGCTTTGGATATCAATCCAAGTCGGAGCTTGCTAGGGCTTGCGAAAGAACTCCATGGATAAAAAAAAATACAGTGCACCTTATATTTGGATACGAATCGCTATCTCGTCGCTTTAAAGTCGTAAGGAATTTAGCAGAATAGCACTTATGTTGTGGATCTTGACTCCTTTATGGAGTTTTCTCGGGAATCCGCATGACACAATTGTATGTTGGTATCGACGCTAAAGCAAGGAAGTGAATCGTGGACTGTGAACGACAGTGAAATGAACAGACATGTTCAATGAAAATCTGAACGTTACAATTATCCTTACAGTCAGTTCACTTAATATGAGATGTTGCACCTAATAAAATGTTTTATCCACGATTTCTCAAATCAGTGAATCAGCACTTATTCAGTTTTACCTTTGAGGTGGCGATATAGACTTTTAAATTACGGTTCTGATATTCTCACGGCTTCCCAAGGCGGCCATTTTAATCTGTGTCGTTTCGTTGTTTTTGCTTCTGCGAGGTTTTTTCTGACATTTATCAGTTTCAGGTTTGTACCAAGGAGAACCAGGGTAAATATAAACTGAGCCATTTCATACTTCGACACAAAAGAGTCATCAATGCTTCGAGAAAAAACATTGCTTAAATTTAACCAGTCATTCCTTGACTTATAGGTTGGTATGAGGCTGACCACCCATACTGTAAAAAAATGGTTCACTTTGCCAATGTCACCTCTGTGTCAGGGAAGGTCGGCAAAAGTTGTAGGGCTTATGTTCATTTGAGGTTTGTATTTTATTTGTAAGTACACATTCGCGAACTACACGTGTTTGTTTGTGGCATGCATTTGAGAACTTTAAATGAATATATCCTTGCAACTTAGATTATTGATTATAGATTATAGTGTCCATAGTGCTTGATTGTCCTATATCCATTATATGTAGGTTATTTCACATGAGCAATGTTTGTATGTGTACTGGACCGATGTGTCTTATGAAAACTGGAAATTAATTTTTAATGTTTTTTTTTTAAAAGCGTTTTCTTTTATTGCTTCTACCGACAACCTTGCATAGCTCTTCAGCGCTGCTCTATAAAAGCTAGGCATGACGTCTTGCGTATGTGTTACCAGGGGCCGTGAGGAGATGTGGGGGGGGGGGGGGGAGGGACTGTTGGACAAATGAGCCACGCTTGGGGCAGGCTTAGACTCATTGTCCAGCCATCTGCATGCTCACCATGCAACTTGTTCACGAAACACTGAGGATCTATAATCTACAATCTAAAACGCAACATATAGTGTAACTTCTTAGGGGCTGTCCATATATTACGTCATTCGCATTAAGGGGGGGGGGGAGTCTGGTCTGCGGATGATGGCAAATGATGTACGAGTACCAAAAAAGACGTCGTTCTTGTAAATACCAATTTCTACAAAATATACAAAATATTATGTAAGTAATATAACATTATTAATTATTAAGCTCATCCATTATTACAGCAAGAGGGGGTGGGGGTTCATTAGATAATGACTAAAGGATGATTGTAAGGGGGGGGGGTCGTAAATCGGCCAAACTCGATGACGTAATTTATGGACGACCCCTAAAATAAATATTAAATTAGGCTGATTTATTTGGTGAGCGCTGTTTTTGTGTGTATCACACCTCAAAAACCCTCTGCGAGCTTAGTCGTCGCTGTAGAAAGCGGCAATTCTCTAGCAAGACCCAGTTGCTGTAAGGCTGGATAGACCTTTTGATGACAGGTCTTTGGTAAAGGTGTACGAATTTTTCAACGCAGCGAAGAGCAAATTTGAAAACATAAATGGTATTTTTTTGTGCTCCGCCGGGAATCGAACCCACAACCTTCCATTTGCGAATCCGAAGTGTTACCACTGGACTACGGAGCGGTCTTAAAACGTGCACAAAAAAAGGGAAAAAATGAATATGATAAAAAAAATTAAAAATACGTTCTACGGAAATGAACTATTAAAATAGTTTGTATTATTCGATACTTAAAACCATGTAACAAAATGATACAAAGATTGCGTTTTTTTTAAAATACGCAGGCTATCTCTAATATCACCCGTTACGTTTTATCAATCAATAAGAAAATGTATGTAAACTTAAACCCTCCATAGAGGCACAGTTTCAATTTGTATACAATATTTGGTAAACGAAATGGTTGAGTTTTAACTTTGAAGTTTATACTTACAAATCATAGCCACCCACTATCAAAAGCCGTGAAGTGTTTTTTTTTTAAATATTTTTTTAATTTTTCTAATATGGTTTCGGAAACCTACATATTCTGAGTATAACAACGTTTAAATAGACTGTGCGAAAAAAGTAAAAACAATGTATGGAATATACGATTGCACTCCTAGTGAGCGATTTAGTTTTGATACATTTTTTCGATTTACGCAATCGAGAGGAGTTTATACTCTGAGTACTTTTATCATCATGTATCATTTTGCGGTCATCCAAATAGTTGGGTAGGTATGAAAAAAATTGTTAATCCTTATTTTATTATTAATTTTAATAAGAGATGCCCATGTTTGTTTATGTCAGTTGTGAGAGTGCCGACCGAATCTTAAAAATAAATATTAATAAAATGTGATGAACATGTTAAAAATGACTGTTACTGTTACTGTATCCTGCCGCCGTTCCACTAGGGGTGGCCGGTACCTTCGCAGATGCGCCTCCACTTTTTTCTGTCCTTACAAGCCACTTTCATTTCCTCAATGTTCATCACCTTTTTCATACATACTCTTCTCTTATTCTCACTCTGCAGATTCCATTATTTCGCAATCTCACCTATGACATATAAAAAATGACATGTTGTACAAATTACTTTTGTTGTCAATAATTTACGTTACAGAGATAAAATAATTATTACCATTTTTAGATTCATACTAAATGCATTTTCAACAATCATAAACGTGCGAGTTTTCGCAAACACATGGTGCATCAGTGACTGCGGTTTGTAGTCAAGTGGTTAGTGCTTCGGACTCGTGACTGGAAGGCCGTGGATTCGAACGTCGGCGGAGAAAAAAAATATATATATATTCAAATTTTGAAAAAATCATTTGCTTTTGCCAATGACAGGCTACCAAGGGTCCATCCAGCCTTACAGCAACTGGGTCGACCAAGCTCGCATCGAGTGTGATTCACACATTTTTATTACTGGTCCCGTCAATAGCTTAATTGGTAGAGTGCTTGCATTCCATGCTGAGATTTCGGGTTTGAATCCCATCGAGAGTGTCAGAAATGATTTTCCATTCCGTTGTTTATCTCAAACTCAAAATAAAACACCGGAAAGGTTAACTCAGCCTTCACTAGAAATAAGTTCCTAGCCCGCTCGGGAGGGAGGCCTCGTTACCCAATCTAATCTAATATAAGTTGCGAAGATATGTTACATTGTGGATTCACATTATATGCATTCTCACAAGCAGACACGTACAAGTTCGCGCTTGCATTTGCCGCATGTGAACCTACAACATAAAAAAAACCCTAATCTCAAATGGACATAAACCCAGCAACTCCTGCCGTCCTTCGCTGAAACAGGAGTGACATTGGCAAAGTGAACCATTTTTACAGCATGGGTCATCCGCATACCAACCTATAAGTCAAGGGACAACCTGTACAAATAAATATGTTCCACTCGCCACATGCGAACCCTTCGGGAAAACACGGAAAGAAGTTACACTTTATGTGCAGCTTAATAGCTTTAGCGTTATTACCAATTTCCAATCGCATGTCTAAACCATTTTTGCAGGAATTTCGAAATTTAGAGCAATTTGCAAATATTTTCAAAATTCATTTGGACCAATTTTATTCTTAGGACCACCAAGTGTGATGGACAGCAGAAATTAGAGCGCCTCTGGCAACTAAAAAACAAGGAGACCTCCTGGGAAAACATTTCGTCGCCTTAGTGCTTGTTTGTCTTATCTCCTTCAGAGGTAATTTCACATGAGTAACGTTTGTATGTGTACTGGACCAATCTGTCTAATCTATAATCTAAGTTGCAAAGATATATTAACATTTAAAGCTCATATCAAATGCATGCCCACAAACAAACACGCGTAGTTCGCGCTTACAAATGCTGAATGTGTATTTACAAATAAAATCCAAACCTCAAATGAACATACGCCCTAAAACCTTTGCCGACCTTCCCTGACACAGGGGTGACATTGGCAAAGTGAACCATTTTTTACAGTATGGGTGGTCAGCCTCATACCAACCTTTAAGTCAAGGAATACATGCAATTAATTACATCCAGTTATACAAACAAAAAAACACTAAAAAATCCATAAAACATATATAAAAATGAAAATTTATTCTTGGCCTTATTATTATTAATGAAAACTGTAAATTGATTTTAACGCAACTAAGCTACACATATAGTGTAACTTCTTGCTTCTTTATTCCCAGAGGGTTTCGCATGTGGCGAATAGAACATATATTTTTTCTTACAGGTAAGGGGGCCAGCCTTACGTCAAACATTCAGTTGAAGTGGGGGTTTCCCAACTCCCGAGAACGCCGGTACTCATCTTTCGTGAAGGCTGAGTAAACCTTGCTGGTATTTTATTTTGGGTTTTGTCATAAGAATCGAAAGGGGTAATCGTTTATTACACCCTCATTAATTAACCAAGTTGATCAATTCATGATTTTCTCGGTCTTCCTTTCCATATTTTTTCTTTTACCATCTGTATAGTATAGAACATGCCATAAATCCCTTGAAATCGCGTAAAATAATAATTGTATAAAATGTACAACAGCATCTCTAGTGAGTGCTTTAGTTTTCATACAATTTCCCCCCATTTACATGATCGAGGTGAGTTTTCCCAATGCTTTATACTCGACGTACTGAATCGGAAATGACTGATTTATTGGATTCATTTTTTCGCTATAATCTTGCGCACACCGACAAAGCGCATTGTAGAAAGGCCAGCGCGCCTTCTCGGCAATCATAGACCCCCACTTATTGCGTGATCCCAAAAACATAGCGTAACGTGTGGTAGAAAAAAAAATGTATTCGAAAGGTGCATGACCTTACAGTCGTGATGCTTAAAAATTGAGAGATTATATGGAATAGAATATTCACATTTGATGTAGAGAAAAAATGCGACGTCACTTGGCTGGATTAGTTCTGAATCAGACCGGCATCGTTCTGGAGTTGACATCTATACAAAATAAAATATTAAACCAGCGACAGAACATACTGTTGTACTTCTATACAATATTATGTAGGTACATTCAAAATTGATAATGATAATACCTGTTTCTGATTTGACAAAATAGGTAAGTAAATTGCATTCCTCTTCACAAATTACCACTAAAGCAGAGGTTCCCAACCTGAGGAGAAAATTACGTGGGGGACGATTGTTTCCTGAAACCCGATTCGATCTTCACGAATTTAAGTGGTAGGCAAAGGTTTCAGGGAACTATCGTTCCATCGCCCCCCTATCGTTTCATCGCCCCGCTATCGTTCCATCGTCCCGCTATCGCTCCATCGTCCCGCTATCGTTCCGTCGCCCTGCTATCGTTTCATCGCCCCTCAATCGTTCCATCGCCCCGCTATCGTTCCATCGCCCCTATCGTTCCATTGCCTCCCTATCGTTCCACCTCCCCGCTATCGTTTCATCGCCCCCTATCGTTCCATCGCACCTCTATCGTTTCATCGCCCCGCTATCGTTCCATCGCTCCCCTATTGTTCCATTGCCCCGCTATCGTTCCATCACCCCTATCGTTCCATCGCCCTCCTATCGCTCCATTGCCCCCGATCGCCTCCTATGTAATTATTGCCCCCCTAAGGATACAAATTGTCCCCAAGTTGAGAGCCGCTGATCTACACCTAGAAGAAGAAAGAAGAAAAAACTTACCAAAGTAGAAGTTGAATTGGTATCCTTGTTTTTTTGAAGAATAACACAATTTTCCTTTTTTTCTCCTTTTGAAAACAAATTCAATGTTAATCACAATATTCACTATTTATCACTGAAAATGTACCTAATTTAACAACACCAAATAAATGGTATATACATTCTAAGGCAAATACCGGGTCCTAGTCTCAAAATACTCGTATTCAACATTTAACGAAGTATGCAGGTTTATACGACAATTCAAATATCCGACAAAGCCAATGTTATAAATTCGGGATAAGAGAAAACCCCTTTTTTTTTCAAGAAAGCAGTTGGTGTAATGCTAACTGTGTAAATAAATAGGTTCCGCATGCAAATGTGTATTCCATTCGGGTACAAGAAAATAACCTATTTTAATAACAGAGATTGGTGTAAGGCTAGCTGTGAAAATAAATATGTTCTATGTACACGCAGATGGAACGCAACGCAATTAAGCTACACATAAAGTGTAACTTCTTGCCGCGTTATCCCCGAAGGAGTCGCATGTGGTGAGTTGAACCTATTTATTGTTACAGGTAAGGGTAAGGCCTTACGCCAACCAAAAAATGTGAAACCTTTTTTGATTAAGCTTTGTTGGTATTTAAGCGTATGTGTAGGAATAAATATGTTCCACACCCTTCTTCCCTCACACCCTATTCCTTCGAGAACAGGGGCATTAGCTCTGCGTAAGACTAGCTGTAAAAATAAATAGGTTCTACATTGTTATTCCTTGGAGAACGGGGGAAAACCTCAATTTTTCAAGATAGGGGTCGGCGTAATCTGTACAAATAAAAAGGTTCCACCACACTCTATTCTTTCGAGAACAGGGACAAAGGCTTTACGTAAGACTGTAAAAATAAATAGGTTCCATACTCTATTCCTTCGAGAACAGGGACCAAAGCTCTACGTAAGAATGTACAAATAAATAGGTTTAAACACCCTTTTCCTTCGAGAACAGGGACAAAAGCTTTACGTAAGACTGTAAGAATAATAGGTTGGATACGACATTTTTATTCCTCTGAAAACGGGGAACAAAACTTTTTTCAAGATGGTGCTTAGTTAGCGTAATCTGTAGAAATAAATAGGCTCTATAATATGCCAATGCTACACCTCCGCAGATAAGGCGAAGCTGCAAATGAAAAGAAATGTTTGGTTGTTATACTAAAATTCGTCTGACATTTTACCATTTCGACACAAACAGGTCCGCCATATTATGAAAGTGTCGATAAAAGCGTTCGCGTCATTACCGACTGACCCAAACGTCCTTGGGCGCGAAATACCTATTCCAATTTCAAAAAGTAAATATACCTACTCGCGCACAGTCTATGCCCATTTCACTCTTTCAAAAACGTGTTACATAAATCTATTTCTATATAATCTATCTATCTATCTATAATCTAAATTGCAAAGATACATCAACATTTAAAATTCATATTAAATTCATGCCAACAAACAGACACATGTAAATTCGTGCCTAGACATGTAGCATAGACATGAAATAAAAGCTGAAATGTCAAATGAACATAAACCTTGCGATTCTTGTCGCGCTTCCTTATAGCATTGGCAAAGTGAACCATTTTTTACAGGATTGGTGGTCAGCCTCAACCTTACAATTTATAAAATCTGTAATTTAAGTGAATAAACGTGAAAGATATAGGTACAATTCGCATAAGACTAAATTCGGCAAAGTATAAGATGTTTTTAAAGCTAGATAAATTTTGTATAATATGAAAGCACTAAAAATAAATTTCTCTCTATTTCATATAGTATTTATGTCATTTTCGAAAAATCTTCAAGTTTTCCTTCATTTAGTTCTATACGAGTCATTCGTGGGTAGGTATTTTATTTGAATTACAATGCAGCAAAAACATGTCGCGTTCGATTTTTGAAAAAAGAATTATTTGATCGATATCCTATTACGCAATAGGGTTGTCACATGTTAAAATAAACTAATTAATTTGTGTAATAATTAGTGCTTGCTTGTCGTATGTCCATCAGAGGTAATTTCGCATGAGCAATGTTTGTATGTGTACTGGACCAATGTGTCTTATGAAAACTGTATATTGATTTTAAAAATACGTAAAACAACTCTCACATTATCGTGTTTTACGTCTTTTTAGCTCAGATTGTGTAGAATGTGATTCTTAAGACAATTTCATTGAAAGGTCATCTTCGAATAAAATGGTAGATAAACCAAACAAGCACTGCGGGGACGATGTGTCATAAAAAAGTCGTATGTATTCAGCTGATTAAATATTGCATCTATATGCAAATATATTTTTATTTTTTTACACAATGAACCATCAACGAACAGATGAAAAAAATGGTAAAAATACATTTCATAAGAAATAAGTACCTACGGCTAAGTATAATGTATTCAAAAGTCCACGAAAAACAAGCAATAAAGAAAAAACAAATCAATCAAGAATTCGTAAACTTAGAAAGCAAAAAGCCAATGCCACTCCTGTGCCAAAGAAAAGTGGCTAGAGTTGCAGAGTAGGTACATATTTAATTGAGGTTTGAGTTTTCTTTTGTGTTTACAAATGCGGCATGTCTAAGCGCCAACTTACACGTGCAAGTTGCAAGTGTGCATCAAGTGTGAATCATAAATGTGTATCAACATTGGTAACAAATCTTCGCAACTTAGATTATAGATAAGTAGGTAATTAACAAAGATGATTATACGAGTGTATTGGAAATATATTTTTTTTCAACGCGAAAGGACATAAACACGTTTTTCTTATTTGTAACTAAAGCCCAACAGCAGCTACAATTAATATACATTAGTTAACTTTTGCCCCAGCACCCTGCCGTGTGACGTCACAATTGTTTTTGTCCTTGCTAATGTGCGAAATCGATTGCACAAAGAACTCTACTAGAAACAAAAAAACAATTTCAATTCGATTGCCTTATTCGAAATGTCAAAATCTCAGCTGTCATTATTATCAAAGCAATTTTTCAAAAGAAAAATAGCAGACGAGTGCTCCCACGTCGATCCAAAACTTTATTCAAAAACATCGACAAAGAACCAGTCCTCGGATACGAAATACATAAATGTATGCAAAAATTACATCACAGCAAAATACAAAATGGACAACATTAAAAGCACACTGAATTAATTTTATTGTTTCACCATTTTAAATTAATAAAAAATAAATGTTTTATTTTTTTATTATGAGAGTGTAACCCTGTTTACTTTTGAAAATTTAAATTTCGAACGTTCCGAATGGATTTTGAAATGCGTTCAGTTTGAACAACTGTCGACGAAAAATAAAATGCGTTCCGTTTGAACAATTGACAAATTAAATACCTATTTGTTTTTGTTTTTTTTTTTAATTTTGTTTTTTTGTTTCGAGGTTCAGGTGGACCTTGCGCGGCGGTGTTCGGCAGACTACTGAGGTCTGAACATGGCGGGGCAGGCTAGCGCGAGTTCGGATGAAACAAAAGTTATGTATCAGAGAGTACATAGGAATACTAGTTTACGGCCGAATAGGCGAATCGAGCGTACCTACTGGTTCGCCAGCCAGGTTGATAAGTTCGGCAAGAAACGAGCAGAGAGGCAAACGACTTGGACCAGAGTTTCCCAACCACAACTAACAAAAATATCAAGTACTCCTTAATAAAAGTTTAAGGGTGTGTGCATTGACATCGTTTATTAATTATAATATATAATTGGTTTGCAAAGATGTATTCAATTTGAGATTAATATTAAATGCATTCCTATAAGCAGATACGTATAAGTTCACGCTTACACATGCCGCAAGTGGACTTACAATATAAAAACCCAATCTCAAATGAATATAAGCCCTGCAACTCTTGCTGACCTTCCCTGAAACAGTGAGGGGACATTGGTAAAATGAAACATTTTTTTACAGTAAGGAAGACCATGACAGACTTCCTGTTTCAGGGAAGGTCAGCAAAAGTTGCAGGGCTTATGTTCATTTGAGGTTTGGATTTAATTCAGCATTTGTAAGCGCGAACTACACGTGTTTGTTTGCATGCATTTGATATGAGTTTTAAAGTTAATATATCTTTGCAACTTAGATTATTATAGATAACACAGGAATAAATGACCATGTGAGACGTGTTAGCAAATACGCTAATATAGTATTTTTTTAAATGAAATTAATAATGGAGATACTGCTGCACGCAACAGAGGTCTTGTGCTTCTGCCAAACCACTGTCTCAGGTTCTTCAACCAAGATGTTCTCCTTCGACCTGAAGCTCGTCTTCCTTCAATTCTTCCCTGCATGATGAGATGTAGGGTGAGCACTTTTCATTTCTCATTATGTGGCTGGAATGAATCAGTTTTTGCCTTTAGATGGACATCAGGAGTGTAGCTCTGTACCCTTAGTACGAGTTGCAAAACTTGAGTAAAGTAAAGTTAACGGAAAGTATTAAAGAGTGATTTTCCCCAAAATCTACCGTTTTTGTTTCTTACACTTTATGGTTTTAGCAAAAGAGTTCCAGTGATGAAGAAAATCAAGTTCAAACAAACAAAAATGGCAGATTTTGGGGGAAACCACTCTTTAATACTTTCCGTAAGCTTTACTTTACTCAAGTTTTGCAACTCGTACTCAAGCTACTGGTATTTATACGGAAAAAACCTCAGTATCTGTTTGTGACGTGAGATATAAATTGTGTTAAATAAATTAACCACATTTATTTCACACAATTTTGATTAAATAGAACTCGAAGAAAAACATCACAACATCTTTTTGTGATGTTTAATTTTTATTTATTTAATTATTTTTAATAGGACAACAAACAGCGTTACATAAGAAAAATAATAAAAACAATTACAAAAAATATGGCCAATTATATTATGTTGCCACGGATATCAAGTTTAGAAAGTTGGAAAGTTGTTAATTACAAGAAAGACTTTACTGCTCTCAAAACAGAATATGATGTAATTTTGATATAAAGAGAAGAATGAAAATGTAGGAGTACTTATCGAAAAAATGTACTCAATCTAATTTCTAAAAGTAAAAATATAAATAAAGCAAATCATTTCTCCCTGAGTGAAGCACCCACCGCTTTGCGAAAGTGCGCCGTCTTTAAATGAAAAATATCAATGCTACTGAAACACTTGTTATAAGTTTCACACACCCGGTAAATTGGCGCGCTCAGTACCCTTAGTACGAGTTGCAAAACTTAAGAAAAGTAAAGTTTACGGAAAATATTAAGAATGATTTCTTCCAAAATCTGCCGTTTTTGTTTCTTACACTTAATGGTCTTAGCAAAAGAGTTACAGTGATTAAGAAAATCAAGTTCAAACAAACAAAAACGGCAGATTTTGGGGAAAACCACTCTTTAATACTTTCCGTGATCTTTACTTTACTCAAGTTTTGCAACTCGTACTCAGGGTACTGAGCATAGTTAGTGCGACACACAGGGAGATGCAAGAGTTGGTCTTCCGTGTGCCGGGTTCTGCGAGTGGGAATGCTGAGGGATAACATAAACAAGAAAATCAGGGTTGTCGAATTTGTGATGCAAAATGCCTTTAATCTTATTTTTTATATAAAAAACAGTTTGAGATTCGCTGTGCAGCTAATGTCTTTGATAATAATATTATTATTGCAATACATTATAGAATAAGTATTCGCTAGAAGCAGTAATATGAAATGTATACATGTAGATACTCGTTTATATCATATATTTTAATATTATAAATATTTTAATATGAATATTCTCCTTTGATTATGAACGTGGGATAATGCTTCAGGAATTAACTGTTTCTATTATACACATTTTCACTGTCTCATCCGTCTCATTAGAGGAAGACCGAGAAAAGTATGGATGGATCAAATTTCTGAAATAGCGAATGAATGGGATATTCAGAGTCATTGGTATGAGGCTGACCACCCATACAGTATTTTTTTTTTCACATTACCAATGTCAACTCGGTTCCAGGGAAGGTCGGCACAAGTTGCAGGGTTTATGTTGATTTGAGGTTTGGATTATAATTTGTAAGTACACATTCAGCATTTTTTAAGCGCAAACTAACACGTATTTGTTTGTGGGCATGATGATGATGATGATGATGAGTTGATGATTTCTTTATAGCGCCGTTTCGTGATGTAGTCACTCCAAGGGCGCTGGTGCAAACGATGCCAGAAATTTGCTTGTCTTCAGTGCATTTCGGAACTTTCCATGGTCCTCTAGCTCTCTCACATGATGTGATATGAGCTTTGAATGTTAATATATCCTTGCAACTTAGATTATAGATAGAACCCGTAAATCATAGCACTATTATTGTTCCCTTCTTGGACAGCACGGTAAATATAAGAAGTTGATCTATATGTGAAGCTTAGTCGCGTTTTTAATTTACTTATTGTGTGATTCAACAGGTAAAAAGTAGAGGCTATTTTTTACACATTCCAAGACAAAGTGGGAAATAATTACTTTAAGAAATATCTATGACATAACACAAAAGATAATATTGAATAGATCGATGTGTATCTATCTATAACTCTTAATCTATAGACCACTAATACGGGTCCAAGAATTTGGTCCGGCCGTTTGACATCCGGGTTTTAACCCTATGATTCTGTTATGATTTTACCGGGTTCAATTCGATAAAAATAAAGAAAGTAAAAATTAAATTAGGCTGATTTATTTGGTGAGCGCTGTTTTTGTGTGTATCACACCTCAAGAGCCCTGTTCAAGCTTGGTCGTTGCTGTAGAAAGCGCCAATTCTCAAGCAAGACCCAGTTGCTGTAAGGCTGGATGGACCATTTGATGACCGGTCTTTGGTAAAGGTTTATGAATTTTTCAACCCAGCGAAGAGCAAATTTGAAAATATAAATGGTACATTTTTTGTGCTCCGCCGGGATTCGAACCCACAACCTTCCATTTACGAGTCCGAAGTGTTACCAGTAGACTACGGACCGGTTAGGTTGGTATGAGACTGACCACCCTTACTGTAAAAAATGGTTCACTTTGCCAATGGCACCCTTGTTTCAGGGAATGTCGGAAAAAGTTGCAGCGCTTATGTTCATTTGAAGTTTGAATTGTAATTTGGAAGTACACATGCATCATTTGTAAGCCTCTTTGTTTATTTTTTGGCATCTCACCCTAAACTCTATTCAACTTTTAGTTGCAATAAGGTTTAAGAATTAATTTTAAACATATTGGTGATAGTTTTAGATTTTTAAACGATTTTTAAGTATAGATTTGAAAAAAATGCTATTTATTTTGGAGGATTTAAATGCCAGAAGGTGTTCCATGTTTACCGGGTGCCTGTTTGTGAGCATGCATTTAAAATTATTTTTAAATGTCAATACCTCTTTGCAACTTAGATTATTATAGATTAAAGCTTAAATACTGTAGGGTTAAAAATCATTTCAACTCTGCACAAAAGCCAATGGGTAAAAATATTAATGAAATCAGTTGTTCTCTACAAATGATCGATATCAGATCTGTTGGTACATTTTGCGAGACCAGAATTTGGGCGTGCTGTGGGTGTGAAGCTCAACAGTGTAAAAAACACTGAGAATCCAGCAAGGTACCTGCCTTCTTCCTACACTGTGAAACAGCATGGTCTATTATTTGATTATGTCATTTAGGTGTATAGTTTGCTATGCGGCTGACCACCCATGCTGTAGAAAATGGTTCACTTTGCCAATGTCACCCCTGTTTCAGGTGAGGTAAGGTATGTTCATTTAAGATTCGGGTTTTTATATTGGAGGTCCACATGCGGCATGTTTAAGCGCGAACTTATAGGTACGTGTCTGTTTGTGAAAATGCATTTAATGTGAATCTTTAATATTGGGGAGTAAAACATCATCCCAAGAAAAGTCTAAAAGACGTCTGAGTAAAACATCATCCCAAGAAAGGACGTCTGGGTAAAACATCAGCATAAGAAAAGTCTAAAAGACGTCTGATAAAAACATCATCCCAAGAAAGGACGTCTGGGTAAAACATCAGCATAAGAAAAGTCTAAAAGACGTCTGAGTAAAACATCATTCCAAGAAAGGACGTTTGGGTAAAACATCAGCATAAAAAAAGTCTAAAAGACGTCTGAGTAAAACATCATCCCAAGAAAGGACGTCTGGGTAAAACATCAGCATAAGAAAAGTCTAAAAGACGTCTGAGTACAACATCATCCCAAGAAAAGACGTCTGGGTAAAAAATCATCGTAAGAAGAGTCTAAAAGACGTCTGAGTAAAACATCATCCCAAGAAAAGTGTAAAAGACGTCTGAGTACAACATCATCCCAAGAAAAGACGTCTGAGTAAAACATCGTCATAAGAAAAGTCTAAAAGATGTCTGAGTAAAACATTGACAGAAGAAAAGTCTAAAAGATGTCATAAGAAAAACATCGTCATAAGAAAAGTCTAAAAGATGTCATAAGAAAAACATCGTCATAAGAAAAGTCTAAAAGATGTCTGAGTAAAACATCGTCATAAGAAAAGTCTAAAAGATGTCTGAGTAAAACATCGACAAAAGAAAAGTGTTAAAGACATCTGAGTAAAAAATCATCTCAAAAAAAGTCTAAAAGACGTCTGAGTAGGAAATGATTCCAAGAAATTTCTAAAAGGCCATTTTTAAAAGGAGCCATGATTTACGGGAAAAGTGGCACTGAGAGAAAAAGAAGAATATGTACCTTTATATAATATACTGGTTGTAATTAGATTTTTATGAGCTTACCACAAAAAGCTCTTTAACTAATCGACACAGCCTAATTCTTATTTTTTATGTAATAAGCCAGTTACGCAACAGCCAGTGATTTAATTCGAAATTTGAAAAACTGGCTCTCCCACGTGACCGAGTGGTGACGTCACAGAGAGCCAATCGGGTGAGGGGACCGCGCGAAAGAGACAACGCTCCATATTTGGAAAGAGAAAGAGCAATACGAAAAATGTAACGGCGAAATTATGGTAAATTTTTAAATTGTAGAAATAAATCAAACGCAATTGGAATTTTTGAATTTGGAATCTCGAATCTCAAATTTTGAATCACATCTTAAATGAACATCAAGTCTGCAACTTATGCAGACCTTCTCTGAAACAAAGGTGTTATTCATGGCAGTGACCGGTCCGTAGTCCAGCGGTTAGCCCTTCAGACCCGCGATTGAAAGACTGTGACGGAAAATTAAAAATGCTCTTCGCTGGGTTGACAAATTAATCTGCCTTTACTAATGGCCGGTCACCAAAGGTCCTTCGAGCCTTGCACCAACTGGGTCTTCCTTGAATTTTCAGGCGCTTTCTACAGCGATGCCCAAGCTCGCAGAGGGCTCTCAGAAGGATAGCACTGACATGGGCAGCTTTCAGAAATCTGGGCTACATCCTCAATGACACGAAAATGCCTGTAAACCTGAAACGCAGGGTCTTTGAGTCATGCGTGCTTCCAGTATCCACCTATGGCTTGGAAACAAAAGGGCTCACTCAGGATAGTGCCAAAGAGGATGCTGAGAATCAGCCTCAGATACAGGGTTCCAAACCAGGAGATCCGTAGACGCACTTGTGTCACCGATGTCATACAGCGAGTGGCCTGCTTAAAGTGGCGCTGGGCTGGTCACGTCACAAGGCAAGAACATTACAGGGGGCCAAAAAGGATCGTCCAGTTGCGGCCCAGGATATCCAAGCGGGGAGTGGGGAGACCCCAACTGAGGTGGCTGGACGACATTAAGGGAACTACAGGCCGAAGATAGCTGAACACAGCAGCCGATAGACAGAGATAGACAGGATTGAAGGAGGCCTACGTCCAGGAGTGGACTGAGAAAGGCTGAAGAAGGAAGTAATTTCTCAAGGACATCTGTTGAAGCAGGGTCAAAGTTGCTGTCGATAGGTCATGGCGCAGGTGGGGTTCGAACTTGCATTTGTTTCAATAACGCAAATTCAATTGCCGACGCATTAACCATTCGACCATACATGCGACCATTACTAGGTGCATCAGAACAAAAAGAAGAATAACAAAGTCGAGTCATCTTCCAAGTAAATAAAAGATGTCCAACAAGACTATGACGTCATCTTCCGTCTCGCCTCACATAAATGGAACTCCTCTATCAACACAACTTCTCTATAAGGAGATGCTTCACACTACTAGGAATACATAATCTTATATAGCAAGTATAAAGAAAATTACTAGCATTCGTGTTGGTATAACCTTGATAAGATTATTGTTGTTTTAGAGGAAAAACAATCAACCATCTGCTTGTATTAGGGGACTAAAAGATACCAGATAATCATCTTTATCTTATCTTAAAAGATAAATCTGTGGTGCTATATTTTATCTTTAGATGATTTCATCAGGTGAGGATCTACAGATGAGAGATGACATATCAAAGATACTAGAGCAATCATATTTATCTTATCTTACAAATTACTTTGTGATGTTATCTGATATCTTCAGATGATTTTGTGTTAAAAAATATCTGTTTTCTAAAGATTATTTGATTTACACTATCTACAGATATAAGATAACTGCCAAATATAAGTGTGATCGCCAGTCCGCACCGAAGAGAACAACAAGAATAAATTGTACAGTGGACTGCACAGGACTTTATAGCACAAAATACGGTCATGTTTAGGTCATAGCCAATTTTCATAACAAAACATTTAGTTGTGTGTAAGTAATGAAGCTAATCTTTGTAAGCAATCGTCTTTTTGCAGTATTATCATTGATCCCGTTTGTATCAAAACGAACACTTTGTTTGGTGGGTACCTATACTTTTCATTGATATTTTGGAAAGTTATGATTGATTATCATATGGGTACAACTTATTATTTTAAGACTCGTAGCCTAGTATTTTATATTAGGCTTTTGAGTACCAAGAATATTACAATTATTTTTGTATTAAAATTTGTCACTTTGTATGGTGGCTACACCTTATAATATTTATTTAAAAAAAGTAATGATTAATGTATGTAGGTATATATAACAGCTTTTCAATTGTAGAACATTATTTTTTAGTTAACCCGTTCTCTGCCGGGAAAACTTAAAATATTGTTTTCTCTTGTATGGCAACCTCCAAAACAAAGAGTATTAAGAGGCAATGCTTATTGTTGTGATATTGCAATTGATTGAGCAAATTGTTATGTAGGTTTATTTATGGGTATTAGACGTTTTGCTACCAAAAATATTACAATATTTTTTTGTATGAAAATTTGTCACTTTGTATGGTGGCTATACTTTATAATACTTTTTTGAAAAAAGTAATGATTCATATATGTAGGTATATTTAAAAGCTTTTCAATTGTAGAAAATTATTTTTTAGTTAACCCTTTCTCTGCCGAGAAATTTTATATTATTTTTTTCTCTTGTATGGCAACCCCCAAAACAAAGTTAATTATGAGGTTATGGTTATTTTTGCTACATAGCAGTATTATAATGACAATTATGCAGAAAAAATAAAGAAAATCGTAGGAGCCGTTTTTGAGAAAATCTCATTTTAAACTTTCAGCTGTTCGGAAGCCATCTTGAATTTTCTAAAATTTGAAAAATACTTCACTATGAATTATAGTGATAAAAAAGTTTTTTCTGATAAAGTTAAGAAATATACAAGTTTTTTGCGTTCTGATGGGTTTTTGTAGCCTTTTAATTTAAATTTTTGATATCATGTAAACGGCACTTTATGTTTTTATTTTCAAAATTTTTATTTAATTTTTATATAGAATTTAATGTTGCGTATAAAATTGTAGAACAAATCTTTTTTGTCAACGCTTTCACTTCTGAGAAAATCACAATTGTTTATTTTTTTCATATGGCAACTTATAGACGCAGATTAGAAAAAATGTTGCCATACCTAAATTTGGTAAGAATGTATCAAGCAACTACTTTACTGAAAATTAAAAAAAAATCGCTCGAGCCGATTTTGAGAAAATCGCATTTGAAGTTTTCTCCTCTTTGGAAGCCATCTTGAATTCTCAAAAACATTTTTTTTTTGTCAACCCAGCCATTTCCGAGATAATCACAATCGTTTTTTTCTTTCATATGGCAACTCATAGACGCAGGTTGGGAAGAGTCTTGCTATAACAAATTTTCTTCGCGACAATTTAAGCAACGACCACACTGAAATTTTAAAGAAAATCGTTAGAGCCGTTTTTGAGAAAAGTGCAATTTTATGTTTTTTTTGTATGGCAGCCATCTTGAATTTTCAGGTTGGTGCCATGCCGGTCGGCCCATCAAAATCTGTGGTTGTCAATTCTCTAAATCCAAAAATTGGTGTCTCTGCGATTAGTAGTTCCGGCTGGGACATACATACATCCATACGGACGGACGGACGGACGGACGGACGGACAGGTTCGACAAATTAAGTTTTTTTGCATGTCCTGGTGCAGGACAACTCATTTCCGTTGAAACCTCATTTTTTTTTTTTCGGACGAATACAATACTTTATAACAGTCCTTCGGACTGCTAAAAATAAATTTATGAAAATAAGGGGTCGCGAATTTTACAATACTACTTTCTAAAGGGTATTTTATTAAATATTTTTTAAACGTCGAATTGTGAATCACCACCTCAAGGGCGCTGGACAGCATTTCGCTCCCTCAGTTCTTGTTTATCGTATACGTCAATCTTGTCAAATATGACTTTAATGCAGTTGTCTTATGAATCAAATTCTACAAAATCTGAGCTGAGAAAAACCGTTATACTCGATAATGTGAGAGTTCTTTTAAATATTCTTTAAATAAATTTCTTGTTTTCATAAGACACATTGGTCCAGTACACATGCAAACATTGCTCATGTAAAATTTTCTCAATGGCGTATACGATAAACAAGAACTAAGGCAGCGATTTGATAAAATAACAGATAATAAAATAAAATGAGATCGAATAGGGCGTAAAAATAACCTCATCATTCGGCTGGATTCCTTCCAAATATGACCGCATGAGGCGCTGGTCTTTTTTTCTGATAAAAATCATTAAAAATGTACAAAATACTCTATTTCTATATAAATATTTAAAAATATAAATGGTACACCATTGTTTTAATTCACTTTATTTTTTTAATTTTTGCTCGAATATTTTCGCCTAATGAGGCATCTTCAAAAGCAGAATGTCTATTTTTATACATTGTAAAAGAGTTAATATACCGAATATTAAATCATTGCAAAATGAAATTGAGGCAGGAATCTATATAATCTATAATCTAAGCTGCAAGGATATGTAAACATTTAAGGCTCATATGAAATGCATGCCTACATACAGGCATCTGTTCTCTGAACCGGGGTGGCATTGGCAAAAGTGAACCGATTTTTACAGCACGGGTGGTCAGCCTCGTACCAACCTATCAGTCAAGGAGCGCAAGGAGAGCAGGAAGGATATAAAATATTGAGGATAGCTGCCATCCTGCGATATGTATGTATATTTTTTTGCTTTACAGAAGTCAAAAGATCTGAAAATTCCTCTTGGACCCATTGTCTCCACTAATTGGGTCAACCATTGTTCCAATGGACAAAAAAACTGTTGAATTTTTCATCCGATACATTATGTATTTCCAGTTTATTATTTATTTTTTATTTCTCTTATAATCTTCAGAGCTGGTACCTATTAAATCTATTCTAAACGATATTTTTTTACTGAAAGCTGAATGAATACATTTTGAAATGATTTTATCTTTTATATATGGAAGTGAAGCATGAAAGGGAAATGATATCTAGTGAAATGAATTTAGTTTAAAAGATAAAAAAATAAAACAATCTGCATCCTTAGGTGGCTAAATAATTAATCTTTACAGTGTCATAATAATAATAATATTAGGATGATTTATTTGGTGAGCGCTGTTTTTGTGTGTATCACACCTCAAAAGCCCTCTGCGAGCTTGGTCGTCGCTGTACAAAGCGCCAATTCTAAAGCAAGACCCAGTTGTTGCAAGGTTGGATGGACCTTTTAGTGACCGGTCTTTGGTAAAGGTTTATGAATTTTTCAACCCAGCGAAGAGCACATTTGGATAAACTATGTAGGTACATTGTACATGAATGGTATATTTTTTGTGCTCCGCCGGGATCTGAATCCACAACCTTCCATTTTACGAGTCCAAAGTGTTGCCACTGGACTACGGACCGGTCCAAGATGCCAACGACACGCGGTGTAACTGAGCGGTAACCCATCCAAGTACCATCCGCGCCCAATGTTGCGTAACTTCGGTGATCTATGGGAACCGGTGCTTTCAACATGGTAACGTCGTTGACAAATGTCACATGTGTGGTATGGCCTTGATGGTGTGAGGGTATAAGGGAAGAAGGGGGTGCAGGACGGCCATGTGTGGAGTTTGTGTCATCTAGATCATTTCTTAGGAATTGCTTCCTTGGCAATATGGTTGATCATAAGAGGATAAAGTGGGATGTTATTGATAAATGTGTATGTGGAATTTTTATATTTGTTAAATTTCAATTGTTTTTAGTGCGGCAAGAGTAAATCCATAAGAAATTGGGTGCAGAAGTTTGGTGATATGGTTATGAAAAGAATGTCCAGTCTCTATAATAGGAATAAGAAGAGAAGAATCTGCAGAGGTTCTAGCTGCCCCTAGTGGAATGGTGACTGCGTTACCCTAAAATGCCAAAAACGTTTTTTATAATGTTTACAATGACTTCATTATTCACGATAACTTTTCGGGGCCAAAGTGCGTTAGATACTACAATGAAATGGTATAAAAAGAGTTCCTTCATATTATTTATCGAAGCTCTTTCCAGAGTTCCCAAAAAACAAAAAAAGTAGGTACTTACCTATTTGTTGAAAAAACTGTTTTAATGGAAGTGTATGCTAACAACTTAAAGATTAAGTGAAAAAACTAGCATGAGACGATAAAATATAAAAGATAATAATCAGAGACAATATGTCTCCTTGAAAGATTATCAAGAAAGAAGAAGATTTTTTATAAATAATCCTATTTTGGTAGTCTCTGCCATCTGTTGTCAAAATTAACAAAGTTTTTTCATGTAACATTGGGTTCGTAGGCAGGCAATTTTGATCAGGAAACCATTTTTTGACAATGTACACAACAATCAGTAAAAAAGATTCAAGGCTCTTCTCACAGATGTCTCTTTTAAAAAAAAATTAGTGAAACAGTTTTTTTGCTGAGTTCATTTTTGATATTGAAATAAATAGATGGTAAGCATTTCCTATTTTTTTGTAGTGATTAATATTGTATTAGTATTTATTATCGATCGATAGTAAACAACTGTACACATGTACTAGGCTATAAATGAATTTAGATGCCACCTAAATGAAGGCGCTGTAACGACTTTCAGGCCGGCAATTGCCATAATCATTGTTTATTTATTTTTCTTCCTCCAAAAAAATATTATCAATTCACATAATTTGATGTTAAACTATAAAAAGTGATGTTATACAAGATGGCGGGGTTTCGATTTTCACCATGTTCATTATAAGCCTGTAGGTCTGTATGATTTTATTTTTTAAACTGCCGCTATAGAGTCATCTAGCGCCAGATGGCCGAAGCTTTTTAAAACGTTTTGTTAGACATGAAATATCTTGTCACATAATTTTTTCAAAATACCATTTTGTCTGTGGTGTGGTGTGTCTTCTTGATGGACCCTACTGTAACTGTAACTGTATCCTGCCGCCGTTCTACTAGGGGTGGCCGGTACCTCCGCAGATGCGCCTCCACTTTTTTCTGTCCTTACAAACCACTTTCATTTCCTCAATATTCATCACCTTTTTCATACACACTCTTCTCTTATTCTCACTCTGCAGGTTCCATTCTTTCGCAATCTCACCTATTTGGTCTAACCATTCTTTCCTCCGCCTTCCCCTTCCGCGCTTTCCTCTGACATTTCCTTTGTA
This sequence comes from Agapetus fuscipes, assembly GCA_951799405.1. Classification (NCBI taxonomy): domain Eukaryota; kingdom Metazoa; phylum Arthropoda; class Insecta; order Trichoptera; family Glossosomatidae; genus Agapetus; species Agapetus fuscipes. The sequence continues at coordinate 4,518,022 of OX637352.1, read as the reverse complement.
CACTTTCTTCGTTAGTCCCTTTTGAGGAAATTGGTTTGTATATCCACAAGAATCGGCATAGAAAATGTTGTTACGTCACTCGGCCGCGCTGCTAGTTTTCCACGTTTTTTCGAAATTCATAAGTATTAAAAATAAAGGAAATCTTTTTTTTTATGTAACTTTTTTATTTTATGAAATGTAAAACAAAAGACAGATTTACAATTTGTTTTTCAGACATCAAAATTTACAATCATTGTAGTAACCCTTACAAATGTCATGGGAAAATATTAAAAAATAATAATCACAATTATGCATTACAATTTCTTTTTTAATTTTATTATAATTATTAAATACTAACTATGGATTGCGTAAAAATATATATTTTTCAAAATATGGCATTGAAATGGCAGAAAACATTTAATATTTACAAAAAAATAAAAATACCCCGAAAATCTAAGTAGTAAATTGAAAACGATGCACGTTCTTATTTTATAAAATACTTTAAACGTCTTCTTTTTCTAATCCTATCCGATTTAATGTTTAAGAATTTGTCTATGGTACCCTTCACTTAATTTATATTTAATTTATTATTATAAAAAGAGTATTTTCTTTTTGGAAGATTCCTCATAAGACAATATATTTTTAAAAATTAAATTGAAAAAAAAAAAAGAATACAACTGTTATCTTCATTGTTTTGACACAATGAATTATAAATAGTATTTTTTACAAAATTGGCACACTTTTTTTGGGCATTTTGAAAAAAAAATGATAAATTATATTTTGTTATTCTTTTGGCACTCAAAATGACATTTTTATTTGTCAAGTTTTTAATTTTCGGAATGTAAAATTAATCAAGAAAAAAACATTAATTTATAATTGTTTAAAGTACAGTATGAGCAAAATAGTTGCATATTTTACAAGGAAAAAATATGTACATTTAATTAAAAATAAATTATCACAAAAAACAATTTGTATTTAAATAGAAAAAATAGGTTTCTAATTAGGAAAGAATAAAGTTAAAAATAAAATTGAGAAAAAAATAAATATGGCATAATACTTGAGCATTTGTTTTGTTATTTTTTTTATCACATTTTAGTAAGAATAAAAAAAGGTTTTTTTAATGTAATTTCTAAAATCTAAAAACAGTTTCAGACTAAAAACGCTATATTTTTTAGCCAATCATTCAGTAGTTCAAAAGAGGGCGTCCTTGAAATATTTTATCTGAAGATAAAATAAAATATGCAATTGCACATTATCTTACAATTATTTCAAGTAAAGATATACAATTTTATTGACTGTAGAGGTATTAACTAATAAAGTACTTAATCGTTCATCATTTTTATCTAAAGATATGCATATTATGTCTTCTCACACAAGATATTACTTAAATGTCATTTCAGATAATGGATAAAACAGATAAATTGAATAAGATATAAGAGAATTTGGTGAACAATTAAAATTACTTATATCTAGTATCAGGTTTCAAATAATTCAATAATAATATCTAATGATAGGTTGGTATGAGGTTGACCACCCATACTGTAAAAAATGGTTCACTTTGCCAATGTCACCCCTCTTTCAGGGAAGGTCGGCAAGAGTTGCAGGGCTTATGTTCATTTGAGATTGGGTTTTTTATATTGCAGGTCCACATGCGGCATGTGTGAGCGCAAAATTATGCGTGTCTGCTTGTGGAAATGCATTTCATATGAATCTCAAAAGATACATATCTTTGCAGCTTAGATTTAGATTAGATTAGATAAAAGATATTAAGATGACAAACACAAATAATTCTACGTTTTGATAAAGATGACATTGTTAAAGATTCTACTATCAATCATAGCATGTTTTGTTTAAAGATAGGTACATTTGAAAAATCATCAGGATTTTAGCTTTAACAAGATTATCTCCAGATAAAACAAAATGTATGGAGATAAAATTTTAGATCATGTCACATTATTTGTAAATTTGATATCTTTAGATAAGATGAAGCCCACTTGTGAATAGTTTGAAACTGTTTTTAAAAAATAGGTCAATGATAAAAGGAATATGAAGAATGGAGTTGATATGTAAAAATATATACTATTTATATGATAAAAACCTTACCTGTCTATAAAACCCTTACTTCTATAAAAAATTAAATTGTCTTTTTTTTAAATATGGCAAGACATCACATGGCCCTAAGCAACTAATTTTAAAAATTACAAAAAAAAAATACCTACATACATTCTTCTTTTAATTTACAAGTATAATTTTTTTCACCTCACACTAAGATTTTTGAACAATGTATTTTTAAAAATGGAGTCAGAATATTTAAAATTTCCCTTGAACGGGTGACGTCACTGGGTTCCTTAGCAACTAAAAATAATTGGCTAGAAACCCACAGGGCGACGTAACAAATTTTCCCTGTTTTTTTGGTTCCGACTTCATTTTCCAACCATTTCTCTTGGTGTGAGTCTAAATCTTGTAAGTTATTTAAGTGTTTTGGTTAATAAATTCGTTTTATTTGTAATTTTTATTTTTTAGTGAATGATTTTGTCCAAAAATTCTTTGTAAAAAATTAAAATGAAAACAAAATGTCAATTTTTTCAAGAAAATTTGATTTTAAATATTTTTGGATCTAATATATTTAAATTAAGCAGTTACAATACAACATAGAAAAAAAACCTTGAAAATCTAAGTAATAATCTACATTTGTACATATAACTAGGGACTGGAAACAAGGGGTGTTATTTTTTGGGAAATTCGCGTTATTTTTTTGGGAAATTCGCGTTATTATTGATCAAAAACAGGGAAATTCGCGTTATTTTTCATGATAAACATGGAGATTCGGTGTAATTTTTAGGGTTGATTTGATCAAAATTTAGGTTTAAAAAATTGCAAAACAAAAGATATTACTAATATTTATAATTTATTATAAAAACAACAATATGGACATTCAAAAACAATGAATAAACAACATCTGATTCCATACGAGTACCTTACTTACAAAAAACTATTGATTGAAAAAAGTATTAATATTTCAATGACACTGCGAATACCCTGCAATATCCTTTTAAAATATTTAATTTTTGTGCATATATGAGGGTTATCTAATTTTTCAAGGGATGTTGGCTTTAAGCCTCAAGTTGTGCTCTTGTCTAATCCAGCAACAATTTCACTCCTTGAAGTATTTTCATTTATTGATGTCACGATTCAAGTCTGCTCGGATGATCCAGGACAGTAAAAACTTTTTTTTTTTTTTATAAAATAGATTAGTGAATAGGAATGTCTGCCTGGCCAGAAACAGGTATTAAAATCATGAATTGATAATTAATTATTGTTTATTTTAATGAATTATTACTTTTATAATTACCCAATAGCATCTGTTGAATCAGGGCCAAATTTATGGTCAAATGACCCAGGCGGGGATCGACCCCCGCGTCTAGCTTTCTAGCGTGTTTCAACGTTGAAAGATCAGCTCACTTGGCCCCCTCGGCTATAACACCGGCCAATTTTCCTGTGCTTTGCACCTTGCAAAGGGTTTTCGCAGGAATCTTTCCTTTCCCACAAAACCGTTGCGTTGCAAAAGCGACACATGACAACTTTTTCGCACAATTTCTGCCAAAAGTACGAAAATTCGCGGTATTTGCGTAAAACCTGAAATTTCGCGTTATTCGCGTAAAAACATCAAAATTCGCGAATAAATTCGTTTTTTCGCGATCGCGAAATTTTCCAGTCCCTACATATAACACATTGGCAAAAATAATACTTTGTGATTGGTGTATACGAAGGTATAATTAACAGTTTTTTATTGCAGGTTTTTATTTTGAGCTTAGTTAAAAATAAAAAATGAATATTTTCAGTAGTTATTTAAAAAAAATGCGGGTTTTTTAAGGAAAATTTAATACCTCATTTATATATGATACTGACATCTTTCGGAAATTATTAAAAGCCTGGTTTTTAAGGAAAATTTCACATTGTAATCTACCAAATCTGTAGCTAAATTAATGCTTACTAAAAAAATACCAATTTCATTTACAAAATTAAGGTTTCATTTAAACGGTGAAAAATATTTTAAGGATATTTATTGTTGAATAGAAAACAAAACTTCACCAAAAAAAAAAGTTTGTCAAGTTTCCAATAGATGGCAATATAATAAATTCATAAAAAGATTGGTAGAATGACATATCCACGTTTGATTACAAAAAATGGAAAAATCCTAAATAATCTTTACATCAAATAAATGCTTATAATAGTTGAATTGTACCTAATATTTAGCATAAGTTTATCTAAAATTAAATAGTTTATTTATATTTACATGAAAAAATGAGTATTTAATTGCACTTTGCGTAAAAAACTAGTTTTTCACACGCCGCGTGTCAAAAAGGGCGGGAAATTTGACATTTCGCGTCAAAATATTTTGCATCACGACGCCATCTTGAAACAGATGTCAAAAAAAGTGACACAACGCCATATTTTTTCAAATGTCAAAACAGCGCGGGAGCCTTCATTTTTTAGGTTATGATATGTTTATTTACTTCAACACCTTTGACTTGCAAGAGCAACGTATCAATCCCCATACTCTATGCAAGGACACCACTGTTACTCAGTTAAGAGTTTACCAGGAAAAAAAGTTTGAATACCAGAAAATTGATTTTTTGCAACAGCGTGCTTTTACAGTGGTGGCTCGATGGGCATTGGGCATGGAACCAACTGGCACCTGGGTTTCGAAAGATGAGCAACAGCATTCTTTTAGAGCACCCTTGGAGTGACAATATCACAAAATGATGCCAAGAAAAGTTAACCGTTTTATCTTTCTTTTTGTAATCAATTGTACACTGAAGGCAATGCCACTTGGAAATTAGATCGAACACGTGCAGAGGATTCCAGACTTTTGTGTGTTCCATTGTGTTTGGACTGTTGATGAGGCCTAGACTGCGGTGAGAGAATAAGATTAGGAAAAATGCCAAACGGTTTTTCCTTGTAGTTAGTTGGAGGACGATTACAAAAGGAAAGGAATCTTGGAAACCCAGTTTTTGGGAGACAAAGCTAAGAAAAAATACTGTTCTGGTTGATTGCCTTCCTGGTGTTCAACCAGTTGATTGCCTGTCAAAAAACGTCGATGCACTCAACGGTCCACGTCATGCTCAACAATGATCAGCTGTTTTTCTCTCATTGTGCTGGTGTTGCCCACAGCAACCTGCCATGCAAATATGATAAGGGAACACGCAAGCAATCAACTATCACCCTATCGCTTTGTGAGATACCAAGGTTTGATTTGGGCAGTGGTGTCATTGGAAAGGGTCTGTTGTTCCTTTCGATTTTTTGATCGAGATCAAAAGGTATGGAAGATTGATGAAAAGGGCTGCATCTAGATTTTGTGGTACTTATGCATGTCCATTGTCCTCTTTTACAAGTCATTGGTGGCTAGCTGTGTCATTTTGTGGAGGATCGTGATCCCCCTATGCCTCCCTGCGCTACTTCTTGATGTCCTGATCCAGCTTTCCTTTGTCCAGTGATGATGACACCATCCCGCTTCCAGGGTATAGTTTGTCCATGTGCTTCAAGGACTCGTTGAGGAAATTCTGGAAAACATAAGAAATCCTTTTAAAGTCAGTGATCGAAATTTGCTAAATATTTTCATGTCTTAGTCTTCTGAATTGTCTTGGCCCATTTGCTTTATTTGGAATTGACCTTTCCAATATGATTTCTCTCGGCTTCACAATTCTGGATCTATTGCTTTTCTTTTTGTAAAAACTTCAGGTGGTTACTAAATAAACTTGGCCACATTGCAGAAGGCTGTTTTACTTCTTTCTGTTGCAGATCCTTACGGAAAATGAAGCTAACATTAAGATATGAATCTGCAGAATGAGAAAAAGATGAGAGCATGGATGGAGATGAAGATATGCAGGATGTGTGCAAGGACAGAACTAAATAGAGGCACATCTGCAGCGGTCCATAAATCAAATTGAAATGATCTTAAATTTTTGCTAGCTCACCGTTATCGCCGTCAAAGCAGCCACAATCGCAGGTCCTCCAAACCCGTGCGAGATGAGACTGAAGTGCGTCAGATGCCTCTGCACCTGTGCATCCAGCAGATGTGGTGGCCTGGTGTTGCAGAGCGGACTCCTGTCCTGGTTGAGGAGGTCCATCAGCTCCTTGATGACCATCCTCGCAGCCAGGATGAGTTCCCTTCTCCTGGGCGCGCCGTGGGGCTCGGAGGTGGCGTGCTGGCGACAGAGGTGCTCAGCCACTTGCCGCGCTGGGAACTCGGTCTCGCAGACGTAGCCGAAGTCTCGTGCCAGGTGGACTGCTTCAGCTGAAAGTTGATAAAGAACATGGTTAACATATTCCAGCAGTCAGCATACCGTTTCTGTTTTGAATCGCTATGTTTAAAGGTCACAAAGTCTGCTAACAAAAAATTGTATAAATTATTCAAGCCGTCACAGCTTACAAATAAATTGTAGACTGACATCTGTTATCTGATGTTGTAACCTTTTTATTAGTTAGCCGAGACACTACCCATCATGATTGAGATGCTCGTTTCAAGAATGGATCTTAGACCAGTACCGTTGCCATTAATATAATAAGAATCGTGCTATCCCTAGAAAAATCTTTGAAACTTAAGTTTGTAGAAATTACCTTCAACCAAGGAGGTGAGGAGGGTGACATTGGCAGCTTTTCTCCTACCGGCAGGAAGGTTCAACCCAATCTTCTCCAACTTTTCCCGTAATAACCTACCGCCATTTTTGCTCTTTGCTCTGAAACAAAAAAAAACACATTGTTAAACAATTATTCTCGGCAGAATTAAAATAATCTATTTCAATTTTTAAACCATTTTTTCGGGCATGGGTGGTCAGCCGCATACCAACCTATAAGTCAAGGAACAGCAAATAGTGAAAAATTAGAGTTACGAATTAATAATATTCATTGATTTATGTTTGAGGTTTCTTTTATACACGTAAGTAAGTTTTAATTGTGCAATATAGAGAACTTCAATAAAGTTGTATATTTGCAACTTAAATTATAGATGGTAGGTATGCGGTGTTGCAGAGCACAGTGGGCTGTATAAGAAAATTAAATCGGACAAAAACAAACTTTTATTGGACCAATAAAAAATGAAGTCGTAAATACGACATTGTAAAAGTGTTTTCCATACAAAGATAATGACCGGCTGATGGATAAGTCTTTCAAATCAATAAAAATTAAACAACCGTTAGAATTTATTTATTCCAAAACACATTTTATAGACTCTGTTACGAAATACATTTCGCTGCCTTAGTTCTTGTTTACCGTATGTACGCCATTGAGAAAATTTTACATGAGCAATGTTTGCATGTGTACTGGACCAATGTGTCTTATGACAACAAGAAATTTATTTTAAAAATATTTAAAAGAACTCTTACATTATCGAGTTTTACGGTTTTTCTTAGCTCAGATGAAAAATTCATATTTGACAAGATTGGCGTATACGATAAACAAGAACTGGGGGAGCGATTTGTCAGCAATACCAGTCCGTAGTCTAGCGGTTAACACCTCGCACTCGTGATTGGAAGATAGTGTGTTCACGCACGAAAAAATATTTCAATTTTAAAATTTGTTCTTCGCTGGGTTGAAAAATCCATCTGCCTTTACCGAAGACTGGTCACCATAGGTCTATCCAGACTCACACAAATTGGGTCTTGATTGAGAATTGGTGCTTTCTATAGCAACGATCAAGCTCGCAGAAGGCTCTTCTAATGTAATCTAATCTAAGTCACGTATACGTTCGCGCTTGCACATGCCGCATGTGAACCTACAACATAAAAAAACAAATCTCAAATGAACATACACCCTGTAGCTCTTGCCGACCTTACCTGAAACAGAGATACCATTGGCAAAGTGTACCCTTTTCTACAGCATGGGTGGTCAGCCGCATAGGTACCTACTAACCTATAAGTTGGGAAAGCTTTTGAGTTGTAATTAAATAAAAAGTTGCAAATAAATTGTCCTAATAATATAGTATTATTATTAAAAAAGGAAAGTGAAGACCGAGAAAAATATGGCTCGATCAGATTGGTGGCATTTTGAAAGAATGGGATATACAAAAAGAAAATAAAATAAAGGAATGTATGAAAAAAGTGATGGATATGAATACATTGAAAGAGGTATGCAAGGAAAGAAAAAAATAGAGGTAAACCTGCAGAGGCTCTGGCCACCCTTAGCAGAATAGCGACAGAGTTAAAGTAACAGTTACAGTTTGAAGAAGTTTCAACCTAGAATGTCTATCAAGTCATTGATTCAACCAGCATTAATTTATTTTACTCCTTTTACTATTAATGTAATATTTCTGGTCACGTATTGCACCCTCCGCGTGCCTAGGCTGGATTTTTTTTTACTTATTTAAAAAACAAGATTTGTGAAGAGGAATGCAATTCACCAACCTATTCTACCTGGCCAGAAATAGGTATTAATATCATCAATTAATAATTAATTCATCATTGTGTATTTTAATGAATTTTTAATAAATAACTACCCAATAACATCTTTTGAACCAGGGTCAAAGTTATGGTCAAATGACCCAAGCGGGGATCGAAACAACGTTATACTATTCCAAATACGCAAGAAAGATCAGCCCGTTTGGCCCCCTCGGCCATAACACCTAATCTAATCTAATCTAACCTAAGCTGCAAAGATATATATCATTTAAGATTTATATTATATGCATTCCCACAAGCAGATATGTATAATTTCGCGCTAACACATGCCGCATGTGGACCTACAATATAAAAACCCAATCTCAAATGAACATAAGCCTTGCAACTCTTGCCGTCCTTCCCTGAAACAGGGGTGACATTTGCAAAGTGAACCATTTTTTACAGTATGGGTGGTCAGCCGCATAACAACCTATAAGTCAAGGAACATACATGACAAATTACATTTTTTTTTTTTTAAATCAATAAATAACAATATATACATGGACATAAAAAAAAACAAAAAACCAATTTCACTTTAACAAACCCTAGCCGCCAACATTACAGATCAACCGCCATTTCTTTCTATCCTTACATACTTCTTTCATTTCCTCCAGAGTCATAACCTTCTTCATACAAGCTTTTATTTTATTATGACTCTGGATATTCCATTCATTCGCAATTTCGGATATTTGGTCCATCCATACCTTTCTCGGTCTTCCTCTACCACGACATCCATCTATTCTACCAACATATACTTTCTTCGTCAGTCTTTCCTCATTCATTCTCTCCATATTAACCATCTTAACAAACTTCTTTTAATCTTCACTTTCGCACTTTCTCTTGCACCACATTCTTCTCTTACAAAATCATTCCTCCCCCTGTCACTCCGTTTTTTCCCAATCATACTTCTTAGAAAGTCCATTTCAACAGTATGGACTTTACTAATTTCACTTTCATTCACCGTCCAGGCCTCGCTTCCATACATCAAGGTGTGTAAAAGTATGCCACTGCGTACCGCCAATCGAGCATTTCGCACCGACTGGAATAAATATTTTCTTATTATTATTATTATTAACCGTTATTTTCTATCATTTAAATAAAATCTTGATACAATTCGATACCTACATCTCACATTTCATGCGTTTTGAATTTATTTATACACCTAATATTTAGTATCTCATTCATATGCATAGTTTATATCGACGGTTAAAAGGAAGTAAGGAATAAGCGACGTTTTGGTCAAAAATGAGTTCTGAACGCTATCCTACTTAAAGCAATTTCTGCTCTTTCTAATGCACTAACTCCCATAGCTCTACGATGATTTTTGTTGTTGTTCCAAGTAAACAACTGCGTTTTCGAAGTATGGTTTTGGTGTAACCGACAAGATTTTGGCCTTTTTTGTCCTAACGTTGCTTGTGACATAAAAAATCGTAAAACCACAGTGATAGGAATGCCAATGAATGCCTTTATTTTTTTAATTTTCGAGCTGTTTTGCTTTTAACGATATGATAAAAAGAATTAAAAAATTGTGCCATTTTCCTGCAATGTCAAACTTGAAGCTGCTCACCTGAACAATTTACGGGGCTATTCTTAGACATTTTAGTCGTCGGTTGAGCTCACACTTTGACAAACTAATGATGCATTTGTATGAAACCCTGTCAATCCAAGATGGCCGCAAGTGAACAGCTGATATGTTTTCATACAAGTATTACAAAATTCGGTAGGTAAGAATGACCGTGGTGATGAAATTTTCAGACCGGGCACCATTTGTTTGTCAAAGCGTGGGCTCAACCGACGACTAAAATGTCTAAGAATAGCCCCGTTAGTATCTATTTGTCGCTTATGCCCTACTGCCTTTTAACCGTCGATATGCATAGTTTATATCTAAAAAAAACAAATCGTTGATGTACATTTTTCTACTTTCTGACACGTCTTTTATCAGATCTAGTTTCTGTACAATTAGTAACATATAATCTAGATTCTGGAATCCGAACGCGTCAAATAAATTCCGTTTGCCGTTCAATTATTTTTGGAAAAAATCAGGTTTTAGCGAGCGCGCGTTCGCGTTTGACACACGATCTGTCAAAATATTTAAATATCGAACGTCGAGGTGGCCATTTTGCATTCCTAGATCAAAGCGGCCATCTTGATGTTTTTTTTTTGTTGTTCGATTTTCAAAATTGGACAACTTTCTAGACACCTTCCTACAATTATTCAAATGACATTTAAACCGTTTCAACGAGTATGCATTTTGCAATCATAGTTACTGTAACAAAATGGTTTACTTTGCCAATGTCACCTATGTTTTAGGGAAGGTCGGAAAGATTTGCAGAGCTTATGTTCATTTGAGATCGTGTGTGTTTTATGTTGTAAGTCCACATGCCGCATGTGTAAGCTAATCTAATCTAATCTAATCTAATCTAAGCTGCAAAGATATATATCATTTAAGATTTATATTAAGTGCATTCCCAAAAGCAGATATGTATAATTTCGCGCTAACACATGCCGCATGTGGACCTACAATATAAAAACCCAATCTCAAATGAACATAAGCCTTGCAACTCTTGCCGTCCTTCCCTGAAACAGGGGTGACATTGGCAAAGTGAACCATTTTTTACAGTATGGGTGGTCAGCCGCATAACAACCTATAAGTCAAGGAACATACATGACAAATTACATTTTTTCTTTTTAAATCAATAAATAACAATATTTGGAAATAAAAAAAAAATCATAAAACCAATTTCACTTTAACAAACCCTAGCCGCCAACATCACAGATCAACCGCCATTTCTTTCTATCCTTACATACTTCTTTCATTTCCTCCAGAGTCATAACCTTCTTCATACAAGCTCTTCTTTTATTTTGACTCTGGATATTCCATTCATTCGCAATTTCGGATATTTGGTCCATACATACCTTTCTCGGTCTTCCTCTACCACGACATCCATCTATTCTACTGTTTGCTAAATTTATCTTTGCAACTTAGATTATAGATAGGAATATCAGAGTGCAACTTTTTTTTTGTACACAACAGGTTACCCTAATTACAGTGCACCCTCACAGCTACCAACACTCTGGGAGGAACTCTATTGCTAGATTTTTAAATCTTAATAAATTACTCTTAAAAATGCCTGTAGTTGGCTTATTTAAGAGCTTTATACTCTGAGTCACAAGGTATTGCGCCACGACATCAGTACGGCTTTTCGGTACATCAGAGGTGGGCACAGATAACCAAAATTTATCTGTAGATAAGATAAACAGATAACGGCTCAAAATCATCTACAGATTATCTGTAGATAATTTCCCAAAAGTCCAGCGAAATCATCTTAGATAACAGATAAAGATGATGGCCCTGGAAATCATCTAGATAAAAAGATAATCGCCAAAAAATTATCTAGATAAAAAGATAATGAAAAAGATAACTTCGTTGATTTTTCTTTATAAAAAAGGTTATGACTGAATGAAGTGAAAGAAGTATATAAGAACCAAACAAATGGTGGTTGATCTGTATGTTGGTAGCAAAGACTTGACTTTAAAAAAAAAATGTAGGTATTCTGTACAACTTTCTATGTTCTCGACCGATCTTTGGTACTACCTACCAATCACGAGTCTGAAGCGTTAACCACTAGACTACGGACCGGTCATAAGTTGGCTGTTATTTGCTTATAAATTTTATTTTATAATTGCAAGCTTTAAAACAGCACCAATTCTGGAAAAAAATTAAGTCGTTGAAAAATTTAAGATAGATATATGTATTCCAATAGAAGAGGAACGTATTATAAACGCAAAAAAAACGCAACTAAGCTACACATTTAGTGTAACTTCTTGCCTGCGTTATCCCCGAAGGGGTCGCATGTGGCGCTTCGGGACCTATATATTTTTACAGGTAAGGGGGCCGGCCTCACACCAACCACTTTAAGTTAAAGTGGGGGTTTCCCAGCTCCCGGGGGGCCGGTTCTCATTTTATTGTGAAGGCTGAGTAAACCTTTGAGATCGAACCCTTGCTCTCGGCATGGAATGCAAGCATTCTACCAATTGAGCTATCGACCTTTTTACGAGCTTGATCGTCGTCGCTACAAAGCGCCAATTCTCAAGCAAGACCCAGCTGCTGTAAGGCTGGATGGACCTTTGGTGACCGGTCATTGGTAAAGATTTTTTGAATTTTTCAACCCAGCGAAGAGCAAATTTGAAAATATAAATGGTATATTTTTTGTGCTCCGCCGGGAATCGAACCCACAACCTTCCCATTCAGAGTCCGCAGTGTTACCACTGAGCTACGGACCGGTCACTATCATATTACTATCATTGTTATATAAGTTGTAGGATCGGTGCGGCGTCTGAAAGGTTTTTATTGTTTGATTCAAACAAAGTGAAGAAATCTGTCTTTGTTCTCCTTGCGCCGTTTCATGGAATTCATTGAGGAATTTGACAATCATCTATTATCTGTCTATATTATCTATTATCTGTAGATAGCGTATTTCAAATTATCTTAAGATAAAAGATAATTTTCAGCCAAAAAGTTATCTACAGATAACAGATAACAGATGACGCCAGAAAATCATCTGCGATAAGATAAAGATGATCATCTGTTATCTGTTATCCGTCATCTGTCATCTTTAGATAAGATGATGCCCACCTCTGGGTACATGAAATAAGTCATGTCCTCGCCCTCGGGTGTGGTCGTCAGGCACATAAAACCCTGTAGCTATCCAACAAGGTGGGACTGTCAATAATATGATGACCTTATGAGAGATCATCACAAGGGGTTGCGCCTCGTTTACAGGCCTCTTTTATCATTACTTCTTTCTTTATCTTCTGTGTTCTTCTGTTCCCATTGATGCATAAAACGATAGCATTGGTGAGTGGAACCTATTTATCTTGATGTTTTTATTAAAATTTGTCAAAATTATACATTGTGATGGTCTTCTTTGACCGGTTGCTGAAATGTTTTTTTTTTTTTTAATAAGATTTGTGAAGAGAAATGCAATTAACCAACCTATTCTTTCTGGCCAGAAACAGGTATTTATATCATCAATTAATAATTCGTTATTGTTTATTTCAATGAATTATTAATTAATAATAATTACCAAATAACATCTGTTGAACCAGGGTCAAAGTTATGGTCAAATGACCCAAGCGGGGATCGAGCCAACGTTATTCGATTCCAAACACGTTAGAAAGATCAGCCCGCTTGGTCCCCCTCGGCCATAGCACTGACAATACGTTCATACGTTTTTTATACGTATTTGCTATGCCTCAAACCGTTTCAAGAAAATATATAATACTGTATATTTCATTCAACAAATAATGTATATGTATATCCATGATTTTTCATTTATGCCTGCAGAAAAGATGGCAGTACTGACAAAAAAAACATTTAAAATCGTAAGTTTGAAAGCTCCTGGATGAATCGATACAATACATACTAACAAGACGTTCTTTTAAATTACAGCATTCCATTTTCAAATTTTAAAATTGAATTTGGAACGAAACCCATCAGACGTCAGTCATATTTTAAAATTTGAAATCTCATCTTCAAAAATGGAAGGTAGGTATTTTTTTTTACTTCGTTGTTAATTTCACATTATTCGATTTTCGAACGCTGGATACCTACTTCGTTTTTTGTTTTGTTATTTATTTCATGCTATCCATCTATAGGTGTACGAAGCCACCTAGATATTTGTCTATGGTCGGTAGGTATAAATGTGTTATGAACTATTTTTTGTAATGGGCGGGCAACACTGTTCGAAATTTAAATATCGGCTGCCAAATTTGATTTCACTTTTGACGTCGCGGCCAACTGGAGTAAGAATATTTTTTTGAATATGGAACACACGTCATTTTTAAAAATTGCGCCAATGGTGGTTTTGTCAGAGGTGAAATTTTAAAACAATAGATTTTTATTTTTATTTTGAATGCAGTCGAAACAAATACCGGGGAAAATTGTGAAATCCCCACATCGGATTTCTAACCAAATAAGTCGGAACATTTTCCACACAATAAGAATTAGTTTTTGCTTAGCAGGTAAGCATGTAACTAGGGTCCTTAGCAACCAATGAAGAATATCAGTTAACATTTTGCTTTAGCAACCCGGTCGTGTGACGACCGGATTGCTAAAGCAAAAACATCATAGTCTGGTCAATAGCTTAGTCGGCAGAGATTCCGCTTGCTGACATGAAAGTCTTCGGTTCGAGATATAATCGAAGTTGCAAAGATATGTAACATTGGGTATTCACATTATATGCATTTGCCACAAGCAGACACGTATAAGTGACATTGAATGTCTTGAATTGAACGAACGAAATAGGTTGGTATGCGGCTGGCTATGCTGTAAAAATGGTTCACTTTACCAATGTCACCCCTGTTACAGGGAAGGACGGCAGAGTTGCAGGGTGTATGTCCATTTGAGATTTGGTTTTTATGTTGTGGGTTCACATGAGGCATGTGTAAACGCGAACTTGTACTTGTCTGGTTGTGAGAATGCATGTCATGTGAATCTCCAATGTAACATATCTTTGCAACTTAGATTAGATTGGATTAGATTAGAACGTCAACATAAAAACCCAAATCTTAGATGAGCATACACCCTGCAACTCTTGCCGACCTTCCCTGAAACAGGGGTGACATGTAACCATCAAAGTGAACCATTTTCTACAGCATGGATCAGCCAGATCAGGACATAGTTTTCCATTTTTGTGTTCTCTTCAGAGATACTTCCGGTAAGGTGTGCTCAGCCTTATAAGAAGCGAAAAAGTGCCTAACGACTCTTGCAGCCACAGGAAAGCCCCGATTTGAAAAACATAAATATTTGTGAAGCCTATGTTCAGTAGTGGACAAGCCAGTGATAAGATGATGATGATGATGATAGAACACAGCGAGCAAAGATGATTTTTTTTATAGTTCCAATTAAAAATACCAGGAGAAAGCTATTATACATTTTTTTTATCGCATACCTATTATTGTATCGATATGTACCTATTTTAATTTCCATGTATACAGTATGTGGATATGTTAATATCGAGCATTGATGGTAAACCATTTTTCGTTTTGTGTACAATAATAATTAAAAATATATATATGGATGGAAAATCGAGGGCTAGGGTTCGATCCCCACAGAGGGTGTAAGAAATGATTTCCTTTTCCGGTGTGCATTTCAAACCCAAAAGCAAAAATACCTACAAGGCAGACGCGTGCATAGGATACAGGCAAATACATTTTAGAATAAATATTTTCACCAATTTCTTTAAACAACTCATTTGAAATTGACTGAAGTGCTAACGATGGCTCTAATCGAACTTATTTTTTTAATTTTTTATCTGAATATCAAGCTTAAATGATTTTTTGTACAATATATTGCCTGTCTATTAGGCGCACGTGCCTATATGGGATGCACGCCCCTGCTACAAGGCAATGGCTTAAATTGAACTAGAATTTTTGGTTAAATCTGATTAATAGCTCAGTTGGTAGAGCACATGCGTTCAATTCCACAGGGTCGTCGGAAATAGTTTCCTGTTTCGTTGTTTAGTTTAAACTCAAAATCAACTTTTTGGTGTGAGGCATGCGGCGAGTGGAACCGATTTATTTTTACATGTTCACAAGTCGGTCTTACGCCAACCACTTTAAGGCGTTTCCCTGCTCCCGAGCCAACTGGTTCACGTTTCTTATGAAGGCTGAGTATACTTTGCCGGTATTTTTTGTTTGTTTGAAAGAATAATCTAGACAGGAAATAAATTGAGTGTACCCACACATTTAAAAGAGTTTAATAAAGATTATTTTCATCATTTCACTTTTACGCTGAAGAAGCGCATCGTAGACATGAGCGAAACGTCCGGAAGCCCCAGCTCCCACAGACCACGGCAACTCTGCAGCAACATTTCTGACATCTTTGATGAAAATCTGTAGCCTCCTGGCATTAAACGCAAGCTTTCTAGCTTAGCAAGCGTTCCTTGACTTATAGGTTGGTATGCGGCTAACCACCCATGCTGTAAAAAATGGTTCACTCAGACCCTGTTTCAGGGAAGGACGGCAAGAGTTGTCCATTTGAGATTTGGGTTTTTATGTTGTAGCTAGGTTCACATGGGGAATGTGCAAGCGCGAACTTGTACGTACCTGCTTGTGAGAATGCATATAATGTGAATCCCCAATGTAACACATCTTTGCAACTTAGATTAGATTAGATTAGATTCTACCAATTATCGATGGGCCTGAAAGAACTTGATTTGAAGTTGACAACCACTTAATTTGTCTAGAACTATTAGTATATTTTAGTAATAAGAACACATACACCGTACATTATTTAATGCCTACATTGTTTTTGCTCCAGTCATCTTAATGATCACCGCTTATGTCTATCATTTGCATATCGTACCAACACAAGAAAATAATATTTTGTATTTAAACTTGTTTCGTATTCTCCTTGTATTTTTTTTTTAATTCTTAGAAGTTACGCTCTGGTCGAAGTAAATTTCTCTTATAATTAACTAATGCATTGCGTGTGCACTGTTTTCAAATTAGTTTTAAGGAATCCTGTGTGGGAGATTCTAGGGGTCTATGACACTTGGTGAGGTGCCGCTGAGGTGTTGGTGACGTGGCGGTTGAAATCCTGATCCTTTGTAGCAGGGCTGTTAGCTGCGTAGTGTTGTTTTTTTTGGTTTTTTTTTTGTGCACAACAGGTCACCCTAATTACAGTGCACCCTCACAGCTATCAACACGCTGGGAAGAACTATATTGCTAGATTTTTAAATCTTAATAAATTACATTAAAAATGTCTATATTAGACTTATTTAAGAGCTTTATACTCCGAGTCACAGGGTGTTGCGCCACGACATCAGTACGGCTTTTCGGTACATGAAATAGATTATGTCCTCGCCCTCGGGTGTAGTCGTCAGGCACATACAACCTGTAGCCCTCCAACAGAGTGGGACTGTCAATTAAGCATTTGATGACCTTATGAGGGAGCACCATAAGGGACCTGTTGCGCCTCGTTTCCAGGCTTCTAAATCCAGTCTCCCGAAGTAGCTCCTCATGATGCATGAATTGTGGATAACTTCCACACCGCCTCATGAGGAGATACCTGAGAAACTTTTTTGTTGTTGTTTTAAGACACTGAAAAGAAGTGGCCATTGATACTGGTTTTGAATAGGGACAGGTTAAATTGGGGTGGGAACACAGATACCGGTAACTCGTTCCATAAGCGGGCAGTTCGGCAAAGGAATGAGTCGTGAAAACACCAAGTTCTCATAGTTTCGATATCGACTGCAAAGGGGCGCAACTAAGCTACACTTATAGTGTATATTCTTGCTAAGTCCTCCCCGAAGGAGTCGCATGTGGCGAGTGGAACCTATTCATTTTTACAGGTAAGGGGGTCGGTCTTACGCCGATCCCCTCAGATAAATGGGGGTTTCCAGCTCTCGAGGGGGCTGGTAATCATTTTTAGTGAAGACTAAGTAAATATTACCGGTATTTTATTTTGCGCTTCAACACTGAAATGGGAAATCATTTTTAGCACCCTCGTTGGGAATCGAATCAGTGCTTTCGTTAAGAATGCAAGCACTTTACCAACTGAGCTATCGACCGGCTGCCATTTATCCAATAAAACTAATATCACTCTAAGACCAGAACATACAGTCATACTTATAAATACTATAAAATATTAATTAGGAAGATTAATTAATGACATGAAAGAAGTATACATAAGGAACAAAATAAAAGGCGGTTGATCTGCAATGCTGTTTGTAATTTTAATTGGTTTATAATTAATTTAAATTAACCTATTTGTTCTGTTACCTCCTAGCTATACACTTTAATATATATATTTCCTTGACTAATAGGTTGGTATGGGGCTGACACCCATACTACAAAAACTTGGTTCACTTATGCCAATGCCACCTCGATTTAAGGGAAAAGCGGCATGAGTTGCAAGGCCTATGTTTATGTGGGGTCTGGTTTATTTTGTAGGTATGTAGGTACACATGCAGCATGTGTAAACGCAAACTTACACATGTCTTAAATATAACCTTAAATGCCAATTTATATTTGCAACTTTGATTAGAAATTATAGAAGATTAAATATGTTCTAAAGAGCTACTACGTAGTGTATCACATTTAAACTCTTTTTGACGATTTGTGTTTCTTTAAAATTATTTGTTTTTGATTCTGGCACAGATTTTCCTCGTATTCGAACCCAGTATCTTTCAATTCATATCAATATGTCTCACCGACCGAGCCACGCAAACCGGTCTTCATTATTTCAAACCAACACATTGTACAAGTTTTCCTAGTATCGCCTTTTAACCGAGTATCAAGCGAACACTATTTTGTGAACTTCAGTTATCGTACGTTTTGGTTAACGAATCTATAATCTATAATCTAAGTTGCAAGGATATATTCATTTAAAGCTCTCAGATGTAAGCCCACAAACCAACAAGTGTAGTTCGCGCTTACAAATGCTGAATGTGTACTTACAAATAAAATCCAAACCTCAAATGAACATAAGCCCCACAACTTTTGCCGACCTTCCCTGAAACAGGGGTAACATTGGCAAAGTGAACCATTTTTTACAGTATGGGTGGTCAGCCTCATACCAACCTATAAGTCAAGGAATATGAATAAAAAATTACATTTAAATATATAAAAGAACAAAACCTTACAAAGAAATCTATACAAAAAAGTCAGAAATTTCCTATGCAAAAAATGTAGCAAATTAATACACCAACATTAGAAATCACCATTGCAGATTAGCCGCCACTTCTTCCTGTCCTTGCACACTTCTTTCATTTCATCCAGAGTCATAACCTTTTTCATGCAAGTCCTCCTTTTATTATGACTCTGGATATCCCATTCATTCGCTATTTCAGAAATTTGATCCATCCATACTTTTCTCGGTCTTCCTCTACCACGACATCCATCTATTTTAGCAACATATACTTCTTCGTCAATCTTTCATCACTCATTCTCTCCATATGCCCGAACCATCTTAACATACTTCTTTTAATCTTCACTTTCACACTTTCCCTTACACCACATTATTCTCTTACAAAATCATTCCTCACTCTGTCACTTCGTTTTTTCCCAATCATACTTCTTAGATAGTCCATTTCTACTGTATGGACTTTACTAATTTCCCTTTCACTCACCGTCCAGGCTTCACTTCCATACATCAAGGTTGGCACTAGTATACCACCGTGCACCGCCAATCTAACATTTTTTGAGAGATTCTGGTTCCTGGCGATGCTAGCGGTAGCACCCAGTACGCACCTGCCTTTCATTATTCTTCTTTCAAATTCACCGGTCATTCTTCCATCCTTTTCAAACTTACTTCCCAGGTATACAAACTCATTTACGACATCAACATTCATTCCATTAATTTTAAATTCATAATTCATACTTTCATCATCTCTTTCAAAAATCAATACTTTCGTCTTACTTGCATTCAACTTCAAATGGTTACCTTTCAAAGCTTCATTCAATCTAGAGAGCATTGTTTGCAATTCTACTGCTGAATCAGATACAAGAACTGCATCATCTGCATACAGTAGAACACTCACTTTGCTCTCTCCTATCATCAATCCACAATCATTAAGTCGAGCATCTCTGACACACTTGTCCATGACTATGTTAAATAGCCATGGACTCATCACACATCCTTGCCTCACACCCTTATAAACTTCAAACCACTCACTATATTCACCATCAACACGGACACATGCCTTACTATTTTCATAGTTTGCATGCAACGCACCTAGGAGAGCCCCATTCACTCCGTATGCTTTCAAAACATCCCATAACATACCTCTGTCTACTGAGTCAAAAGCCTTTTCCAGATCTACAAAGGCCGTGAACAGCTTCCGCCTCACCGACAATTGTTTGTCAACAAGTTGTCGTAGAGTAAAAATCTGATCAACACAGCCTCTACCGGCCATAAAGCCGGACTGTACATCGGAAATCCTTTCACTAGTAGTCAGAATCACATTTTTTATAATCACCTTACAGAAGACTTTTCCTGGTATACTGAGTAGACTGATTGGTCTGAAGTTCTGACAGTCTTTTTTGTCCCCTTTACCTTTGTAAATGGGAACAATGACTGCCTTCCTCCAATCCATCGGTACTACTCCTGCATTCACACAGAGCTTACATAATTCGTACATCCAATCTATCACACATTCACCTCCTGCTTTCAACATTTCACCATTTATACCATCAAACCCAGCAGACTTCCCATTCTTCAGACGTGAAATAGACACTTTCATTTCTTCTTTCATAATATTCAATTCATTCGCTTCATCTATCTGTTCATAAATTCTTCTTTCACCCTGACCAAAAATTTCTTGAAAATAGTTCTTCCATCTCTTGCATACTTCTTCATTCTCCCATACCATCTCACCGGCAGCACTTTTGACTCCCGGAGTGGTCAATGCAGAAGATTTATTTCTATCCGCATTGATCCACCTCCAAAATTCCTTCTTACTGTCGGTGAAACTTTTGTTAATCCTTTCATCAATCTTTCTTTGTTCATTCATCTTGCTTTCATAAATTATATTCTTCGCCATTCTCTTAGCTATCTTATATTCCTCTTCTAGCTTTCTATCATTTCTATCATTCAACCAATTTTCGTAACACTTTTTCTTAACTTTCACAGCTTCCTTCACTCTATCATTCCACCAGGCATCTCCTTTCAATCTTCCACCTTTCGTTACCCCACATGCTTTTTTAGCGCATTCAGTCATTCCTTCTTTCAGATCTTTCCACATACTTTCAATATCTTTTCCACACACACTCTTCTCAAGTTCACTCACACTTAAAATTTTGTGGAGCTCTGATACGTACTTCTCTTGCACATTTTCTTCATTCAGCCTTTCTACTTTTATTCTAGGCAATCTTACTTTCCTCTTGCGTTTCTTCTTTCTTACTTCACCAATCATTATTTTGGCACATAAGAGATAGTGGTCACTGCCTATTTCAGGCCCCCGGTAGACACGGCTATCTCTTACGGCTCCTCTCAATCTTTCATCCACACAGATGTAGTCAATGATTGTGCGACTTCCCACAATCTGCCTCGTGTACAGATGCACATCCTTATGCCAAAACCAAGTATTCGATGCAAAAAGACTGTGCTCCGCACACAAAGCAATCAGATGTCGCCCATTATCATTGACTACACCTCTCCCACCAGGACCAATTATTTTCAAACATTCATCCCTCTGTGCACCTATCCATCTATTCATATCACCTAAAATTACAATGTTTTCATTATTTTTCCTTTCATGCACAACCGCATTCAATTCATTCCAAAAACTCATTCTCACCTCCATACACTCTGAATCAACAGGAGCATAACAGGCAACCAAGAAAAGTCTCAAACTGTTAATTTTGAATTTAACAACCAAAATCCTAGGAGAAACTCTTCGATAACCCGTTATACATCCTTTTACACACTCACTCACAATCACACCTACACCTTGCCTTTCATTCCCATCTTCCACACCTGACCAAATATACAATTCACCGTTCACTAATACTTTCTCACCATTTCCTTTCATTTTTGTTTCAGTCACACCCATTACTTTTATTCGTTTCTCTTTCATTACATTCATAATTTCTTTCTCCTTGCAATCATTCATCTTCCTTACATTCCATGTCCCGAAAACCCATTCATTCTTTCTATGAAAATTAGTGGCGGCATTTCCACAACGTGCAGGTACAAAATTATTGTTGGTGGCCATTTCTACATAACAAAATTTGAAAAACTTAGGTTAGTAAAAATACACAGAAAAAAAAAATATTAAGCTAAAAAACATAAAATTGAAACAGAAAAAAGTTAAAAGTAAAGTTAAAAAAGTTAAAAGTAATGTTAGTAAATATACAAAGAAAAAAAATATATATATAAATAAGAAGTTAAAAAGAAAAACAAATATATTGTCCATATAAAAGTCCACAATTTTAATTTTGCGCCATGTGCCATGTTGTCCTCTTAAATCCGGTAGGTATGACACAATTTTTATTTTTCCTTTCTGTAATTTTGTTTTTGTTCCAAAAAATTTTCAAAAATAGTTGAGGTTATGTACCCGTATCAAAATTTTTCTTCCAAAGATGTCCAAATACAAATAATCATGATGGCAATTTGTATTTTTGTTACTAATGCACGAAAGACAGATCTTGAGCTCCTGCCAAACCACTGCGCCAGATTGTACAATCACAATTTTTTCCTTCAACCTGAACTATGAAGATCGATGGAGCGGCGGCCCAAACGGTAGGCGTGTTTGTATAATGGCCGAATATAAAGTAATTCACAGTTCCCAAGTGCTACCGTTTGCCTCTACGTCTCACAATCTACCGTAGAATGTTTGAGTAATTCAATTTTCACACCATTAAAGCATAAATGGTGTTATTTTTAATTCAAAATGCTCCAGAAAAAACCACAACAATAATTATTAATGACAGATAGGTATAGTAGGTATAGTAATAAATCCATAAATTAAAAGTAAAACTGAATAAGCGACATACTCGTATTAAGCTAACATGGGGTTTTCAGATGAATGCGCCTTTTTTACAATTGTGTACGAAAGAAATCCTTTGGTCTAGAAGTTTTTCATGAGCACTTCTTTATAATTAGTTCACTTACTGTGTGAAGTTACATCCAATAAAATGTGTGTTTTCAAATCAGTGAATCAGTGGGTACTTATTCAATTTTACCTTTGAGGTGGATATATATTGTGAAGGTTTGGAATGTAAATTGCGTAACTTAGGTGTATGGAAGTGAAGCATGGATGAAAATAAATAAAGTACCTATGTACAGTACAATAATCTAATTTGCAAAGATATATTAATTATGAATTTAAGTAATTTGAATCAATCATTTTTTCCTCCTCATCGAGTGGCTTTAGATTATTGTTTAAGCCTTATTAGAGCGTTTGTGTCCGGTCGATAGCTCAGTTGGTAGAGCGCTTGCATTCCATGGCGTGAGCTCGGGCTCTAATCTTATCTAATCTAGCGGCTCGAATCCCACAAAGAGTGTCAGTAATGATTTCCCGTTTCGGTGTTTATTTTAAACCCCAATAAAAAGTACCGGCAAGGTTCACTCAGCCCTCACAAGAAACGAGTACCAGCCCACTCGAGAACTGGGAAACTTCAACTGAAGTGGTTGGCGAAAGGCCGGCCCCCTTACCTGTAAAAATATAAAGGTTCCACTCGCCACATGCGAAACCCTTCGAGAATAACGCGGCAATACGTTAGACGTGTATATGTGTCATCATCATCATAACTGGCACGACAACCCGGGGTGGGTATTGGCCTCCCTCAGCAACCGCTGCCAGCGCTGTCTACCCAACGTCTTCCTCCTCCAGTCCCACATTCCCACTGCACGGCAATCCGCCACCACTCCATCCAGCCATCTTGAACGTGGTCTTCCCACTGTCCGGCGTCCCTCCGGGTTCGTCATCACAATCGTCTTCTCCAGGCTCCGATGGTCCATTCGCTGAATGTGCCCCAGCCAATGCAGTCTGTTGACCTTTATTGAGCGGACCACATCAGCGTCCTGGTACAGCTTATACAGTTCGGAGTTATAGGTATATTCTTCGCCATATGTTTCCGTCCTTTATTGGACCATAAATACGTCGAAGTATTTTCCTTTCGAAGACGTTGAGAGAGCATTGGTCACGCTTGGTGAGTGTCCAGGTTTCGAAGGCATATGTGAGGACTGGTTTTATTAGGGTTTTGTACAGAGGGGTTTTACATTTCCGTGACCGTAGCCTCGACTTAAATTGTTTTATGAGGCCGAAGTAGGAGTGTATATGTGTAGGGAGCTTAGTTGCGTTTTTTTGCGTTTTGTGCTCGTGTCTGCATGAAACGAAAGCTTTAAAAGATTGCAGGCTTTGCTTCGATATCCGAATGACGTATACGAGGTACGACAGTACAGTAAGCTCAGGTATATACCTCCGGATTATTGATTGAGTCTTGTCACTGTCTCCGTACTCGTATCTGCGATTCTAATGAATGAAAGTTTCGAAAGATGGCAGAACAGATGCGGGATTTATTGCGATGCCCTTTATCAGAACACAGGGTGGTCACTATGTAACATATCTATCATTTTTAAAAAGAAACATATCGATACCTTGAAGGTAAAACTGAATAAGTACTGATTCAACGATTTGAGGAATCGTGCAAAGAACATTTTATTAGGAGTAACTTCTTATAGTTAGTGAATTGATTATTAGGAAACTAAAGGATTTCTTCACTGTTGTAGCGTTTTCTCTCGTAGAAAATAGGAAAAAAGTTGCATTTATCTGATAACCTATTATGATAGCCTATTATGCTACTTATTATTGTTATTATAAGTATGCAAGGACCGAAAAAAAATTGCGTTTGATCTGTAATGCTGGCGTTTGAGGCTGAGGCTTTAAATATATTTTTTTAACTATTTTATAGAACATGTTATGTAGGTTTTAATTTTTATTGTTTGTTTTATATATATTATAGGTTGGTATGACGCTGACCACCCATACTGTCAAAATAGTTCACTTTGCCAATGTCACCCCTGTTTCAGGGAAGGTCGGCAAGAGTTGCAGGGCTTATGTTCATCTGAGATAGGGTTTTTTTATTGTAGGTCCACATGCGGCATGTGTTAGCGCGAACTTATACATGTCTGCTTGTGGAAATGCATTTTATGAATCTCAAAAGTAATATATATCTTTGCAACTTAGATTATCTAGAACTCAACAAAATAATTTCCTTGACTTAGGTTAGTATGACCTTATAGGTTAGTATGAGGCTGACCAACTATACTGTAAAAAACGTTTCACTTTGAAAATTTACCTCTGTTTCGGGGAAGGTCGGCAAGAGTTGCAGGGCTTATGTTAATTTGAGATTTGGTTTTTATATTGTAGGTGCACATGCGGCATGTGCAAATGCATGTAATGTGAATCTCCAATGTAACATATCTTTGCAACTTAGATAAGTGTTTATTTTTTTGCGACCACCCTGTCAGTCAGTCAGCGAGACAGTTAATAGGTTTAATTTATGTTTGTCAGCCCTCGATACAGTTCTGTTCCATTCCAAGTTTGAATTCAAATTTAGAACATAGCGTCTCAGACTAGGAACAGAAGAGATCATATGCGTTCTTGAAGTTATATCATAGCATTCATAACAAATGACCATATGTATGACATTTCATAAATCAATAAAAAAAAAAATGCATCGCAGTCTAGTGGTTAACGTATCAGACTCGTAATTGGAATGTAGTGAGGTATAGGTATTCCCATTTATAATTAAATTTACATTTTCAATATTTTGGATGGTTGGTGCATTAACACTGTGAAAATTCATCTTATCTTTAGTTTTTCAAACACTGTCTTATTTTCACTCTTTATATTTTCAAATTTGCTCTTCATTGGGTTGAAAAATTCATAAATCTTTACCAAAGACCGGTCATCAAAAGGTCCATCCAGCCTTACAGCAACTGGGTCTTGCTTGAGAATTGGCGTTATTTTAGCGACGACCAAGCTCGTGAAAAATCCGATCGATAGCTCAGTTGGTAGAATGCATGCAAACGATACCGAGAGCAAGGGTTCGATCCCTACAGAGGGTGTCAGAAATGATTTCCCGTTTCGGTGTCTATTTCAAACCCAAAATAAATACCGTTTAGGTGTACTCAGCTATCACAAAAAAATGAGAACCAGCCCCCCCGGGAGCTGGGGGAGACCCCCACTTCAACTGAAAGTGGTTGATGTGAGGCCGGCCCCATTACCAGTAAAAATAAATAGGTACCGAATCGCCACACGCGACCCCTTCGGGGATAAAGCAGGCAAGAAGTTGCACTATATGTGTAGCTTAGTTGTCAATGTTCCTTGACTTATAGGTTGGTATGCGGCTGACCACCCATGCTGAAAAAATGGTTCACTTTGCCAATGTCACCCCTGTTACAGGGAAGGACGGCTAGAGTTGCAGGGTGTATGGCCATTTGAGATTAGGTTTTTATGTTGTAGGCTCGCATGAGGCATGTGCAAGCGCAAACTTGTACATGTCTGGTTGTGAGAATGCATGTAATGTGAATCTCCAATGTAACATATCTTTGCAACTTAGATTAGATTAGATTAGATTAGTTGTTAGTTGTAGGTGAGATTTACGTGATGTTGTATACTCGGGAACTATCCCCGTAATAGCATTTTCTCCCGTTTGTAAATGGCGGCAAATTTGACGTTTAAATCAAGATGGCCGCCACGGGGGGAACAGCTGATTGACATGCGCAAACAAGATGGAGATACGTCAATCAAGAGCGTTGTTATGACCGGCAGAATGCGAACTCGCGGCCGCATCTCAAATACAGTAATGTTTAATGACGTCTGCAGATAAAATCTACAATATTTGCTTCTATAAAACGTAGAAGAAATGGCCACATTATGGAACGGCACCGTGACACAATAACTCATGACATAACTTCACAAGATAGAACAAAACATGATAGAACTTCACGTGACAAAACATCACATACATCTAAAACAGAACACACCATAAGCGACACATAAAAAACCGTCATATGATGAAAATGTGTCATATTTTGACCCTGTGTTGTTTTGTCATGTGATGTAATGTCATATGAGATTTGTCATGTGATGTTACTAACTACTAACATGTCACAAGAAGAAATACCTTTGTTATTAGTTATGCGATAATTTAAAAGATTTTTTTTTAGTTTTTTGAGGTTATGTGTCACGATTTAAGCTTTATTTTAAGTAGTATGCGGCTGACCACCCATGCTGTAAAAAAATGGTTCACTTTGCCAATGTCACCCCTGTTTCAAGGAAACACGGTAAGAGTTGGAGGGTGTACGCCCATTTGAGATTTGGGTTTTTTGTGTTGTAGGTTCACATGCGGCATGTGTAAGCGCGAATTGGTACGTGTCTGCTTGTGAGAATGCATATAATGTGAATCCCCAATGCAACATATTCTAGTAGTCCATAGTCTAGTAGTAAATACGTTTTAACTCGTTATCAAGACGCATTAAAAGCCTTAAAATTTAATATGCCTTTGCAATTATATTATAATATACTGTTATCGATTCCTGGAGAGATATTTTTTTCCGAGTCAGACTCCAGGCTTCACATCCGTACACCACAACTGGCCGAACAATGCAAGCTAATTGCACCCACCTTCTGAGGACGCCGCCCAGTAAGCTGGCGTTGAGGCACTCTGGAGGACTCAGTCTCCTCTGCACCTCTCCCACGGTGACCTTGTACTTGCTGGTGCTGGAGAGGAGGCTCAGCCTTCCTGGCACGGAGCAGAAGACGTCGCTGGGGACGTTGGAGTTGCCCAGGCCTCCACCCATGTCTTTGCCTTTCATTGCTGCGAAAAAAAGTACAAACATTTGAAAAATTGCAACAAAAAAAAAAAAGTTTTTTGATCTTGAGGGTTGTTGTATTTTGAATAAATTTATGAAGATGTATGGATTGCTTTTTAAGGTTCTATTCCTTGACTTATAGGTAAGTATGTGATTGACCACAATAATAATGTCAAGAATGGTTCACTTTGTCAATGTCAACCCTATTTCAGGGAAGGTCGGTCGATAGCTCAGTTGGTAGATAGCTCAGTTGGTAGAGTGCTTGCATTCCGCCCCGTGAGCTCGGGTTCGAATCCCACCGAGGGTGTCAAAAATGATTTACCATTTCGGTGTTTACTTCAAACCCCAAAATAAAATACCGGCAAGGTTTACTCAGCCTTCACAAGAAATGAGTACCAGCCCTCTCGGGAGCTGGGAAACTCCCACTTCAACTGAAGTGGTTGGTATAAGGCCGGCCCACTTACCTGTAAAAATAAATAGGTTCAACTTGCCACATGCGACTCCTTAGGGGATAACGCGGCAAGAAGTTTCACTATATGTGTAGCTTATTTGCGTTTTTTGCGTTTGCGTCGGCAAAAGTTGGGTTTTGTCACTCAAAAGGAACCTGTTTATTTTTACATGTAAGGCAGTCGTTCTAACGCCAACCACTTTTGGGGATTTCCCAGCTTCCGAAAGGTCTGGTACTCATTTATTGCGAAGGCTGAGTTACGTTGATTGAGTAAACTTGAAGGCTTTATTTTTATTTTGACTGTGAAATAGAAAACTGAATCGGGAAATCATTTCTGACACCCTCGGTGGGATTCGAACCCGAGCTCACAGTATGGAATGTAAGCACTCTAGGAACTGAGCTATCGACCGGATTAAAATAATCACTTGTTTAAATAAAGAACCAAAGCATCGCAATAATAAAGTACCTATATATATAGTTAATTAATTCATGGCACATGCTTTATAATATTTGACCTATAATCCATGCAAGTACCTGTATGCTAGTTCGTTAATGTACTTGTAAGTTCGTGCAATATGAAAGTGAATATACCTACAGGTGATTGATTTGATGCTAGTTCTAGATCAGTGTTTTCCAACCTTATTTCGCCCATCGCCCCTTTATACGTAATAGATAAGCCCATCGCCCTTTTATACGTAATAGATAAATGATAGAGTGAAAGAAGCTGTGAAAGTTAAGAAAAAGTGTTACGAAAATTGGCTGAATGATAGAAATGATAGAAAGCTAGAAGACGAATATAAGATAGCTAAGAGAATGGCAAAGACTATAATTTATGAAAGCAAGATGAATGAACAAAGAAAGATTGATGAAAGGATTAACAAAAGTTTCACCGACAGTAAGAAGGAATTTTGGAGGTGGATCAATGCGGATAGAAATAAATCTTCTGCATTGACCACTCCGGGAGTCAAAAGTGCTGCCGGTGAGATGGTATGGGAGAATGAAGAAGTATGCAAGAGATGGAAGAACTATTTTCAAGAAATTTTTGGCCAGGGTGAAAGAAGAATTTATGAACAGACAGATGAAGAGAATGAATTGAAGATTTTGAAAGAAGAAATGAAAGTGTCTATTTCACGTCTGAAGAATGGGAAGTCTGCTGGGTTTGATGGTATAAATGGTGAAATGTTGAAAGCAGGAGGTGAATGTGTGATAGATTGGATGTTTGAATTATGTAAGCTTTGTGTGAATGCAGGAGTAGTACCGATGGATTGGAGGAAGGCAGTCATTGTTCCCATTTACAAAGGTAAAGGGGACAAAAAAGACTGTCAGAACTTCAGACCAATCAGTCTACTCAGTATACCAGGAAAAGTCTTCTGTAAGGTGATTATAAAAAATGTGATTCTGACTACTAGCAAAGGGGTTTCCGATATACAGTCCGGTTTTATGGCCGGTAGAGGCTGTGTTGATCAGATTTTCACTCTACGACAACTTGTTGAAAAACAATTGTCGGTGAGGGGGAAACTATTCACGGCCTTTGTGGATCTGGAAAAGGCTTTTGACTCAGTGGACAGAAGTATGTTGTGGGATGTTTTGAAAGCATACGGAGTGAATGGAGCTCTACTCAATGCGGTGCATGCGAACTATGAGAATAGTATGGCCTGCATTCGTATTGATGGTGAGTATAGTGAATGGTTTGAAGTTTTTAAGGGTGTAAGGCAAGGATGTGTGATGAGCCCATGGCTATTTAACATAGTCATGGACAAGTGTGTTCGAGATGCTAGACTTGATGATTGTGGATTAATGATAGGAGAGAGCAAAGTAAGCGTTCTACTGTATGCGGATGATGCAGTCCTTGTATCTGATTCAGCAGTGGAATTGCAAATGATGCTCTCTAGATTGAACGAAGCTTTGAAAGGTAATAATTTGAAGTTGAATGCAAGAAAGACGAAAGTTTTGATTTTTGAAAGAGATGATGAAAATATGAATTATGAATTTAAAATTAATGGAATGAATGTTGATGTTGTAAATGAGTTTGTATATTTGGGAAGTAAGTTTGTAAAAGATGGAAGAATGGCCGGTGAATTTGAAAGAAGAATAATGAAAGGCAGGTGTGTACTGGGTGCGACCGCTTGCATCGCCAGGAACCAAAATCTCTCAAAAAATGTTAGATTGGCGGTGCACGGTGGTATACTAGTGCCAACCTTGATGTATGGAAGTGAAGCCTGGACGGTGAGTGAATGGGAAATTAGTAAAGTCCATACAGTAGAAATGGACTATCTAAGAAGTATGATTGGGAAAAAACGAAGTGACAGGGTGAGGAATGATTTTGTAAGAGAAGAATGTGGTGTAAGGGAAAGTGTGAAAGTGAAGATTAAAAGAAGTATGTTAAGATGGTTCGGGCATTTGGAGAGAATGAGTGATGAAAGATTGACGAAGAAAGTATATGTTGCTAGAATAGATGGATGTCGTGGTAGAGGAAGACCGAGAAAAGTATGGAAGGATCAAATCTCTGAAATAGCGAATGAATGGGATATCCAGAGTCATAATAAAAGGAGGACTTGTATGAAAAAGGTTATGACTCTGGATGAAATGAAAGAAGTATGCAAGGACAGGAAGAAGTGGCGGCTAATCTGCAATGTTGATTTCTAATGTTGGTGTATTCATTTGCTACATTTTTTGCATAGGAAATTTTTGACTTTTTTTGTATAGATTTCTTTGTAAGGTTTTGTTCTTTTTTATATTTAAATGTAATTTAATATTCATATTCCTTGACTTATAGGTTGGTATGAGGCTGACCACCCATACTGTAAAAAATGGTTCACTTTGCCAATGTCACCCCTGTTTCAGGGAAGGTCGGCAAAAGTTGTGGGGCTTATGTTCATTTGAGGTTTGGATTTTATTTGTAAGTACACAATCAGCATTTGTAAGCGCGAACTACACTTGTTGGTTTGTGGGCATACATCTGAGAGCTTTAAATGAATATATCCTTGCAACTTAGATTATAGATTATAGATTATAGATAAGCCCATCGCCTCTTTATACGTAAAAGATAAGCCCATCGCCCCTTTATACTTAATAAATAAGCCCATCGCCCCTTTATACGTAAAAGATAAGACCATCGCCCCTTTATACGTAATAGATAAGCCCATCCCCTCTTTATACGTAATAGATAAGCCCATCGCCCCTTTATACGATAAGCATATCGCCCCTTATGCGTAAACGTTAACGTCGACCGGGAGGGGAAGAATAGTCTTTCCACAGGTTTCAGGGATTTCTTTGGCACAAGTTTCAGGAATTTCTTAAGCACAGGTTTCAGAGATTATCGCCTTTCTAGCACTTCACCGCCCCTCAATCGCCTCATTTACGTATTTTTTTTCGCCCCCTAAGAGCTCAAATCCCCCCCAGGTTGGAAACCGCTGTTCTACTGTTACTGTTACTGTATCCTGCCGCCGTTCCACTAGGGGTGGCCGGTACCTCCGCAGATGCGCCTCCACTTTTTTCTGTCCTTACAAACCACTTTCATTTCCTCAATATTCATCACCTTTTTCATACATACTCTTCTCTTATTTTCACTCTGCAGGTTCCATTCTTTCGCAATCTCACCTATTTGGTCTAACCATTCTTTCCTCGGCCTTCCCCTTCCGCGCTTTCCTCTGACATTTCCTTTGTACACTTTCTTCGTTAGTCGTTCATCATCCATTCTTTCGAGATGTCCGAACCATCTCATCGTACTTTTTTGTACTTTCATTCTCATATTCTCTTTTATACCACACTCGTTCATCACCCAATCATTACGTACTCTATCATTCAGTGTTTTTCCAGCCATTGTTCTCAGATAAGCCATTTCAACCGTACATACTTTACTCAGCTCACATTCATTAACTGTCCACGCCTCACTTCCATAAATCAATGTCGGAACCAATATACCATTGTGGACCGCCAATCTCATATTCTTCGTAAGTTTCCTATTTCTTGCAATTCTTCCAATCGTTCCCATTACACTTCTTCCTCTACTAGCACGCTTTTCCAATTCTTTCGTCAATTTCCCATTCGACTCAAACTTGCTTCCCAGATAATCAAATTCTTTCACGACCTCCACTCTTGTTTCATTCAGTCTTATCTCAATTTCCTCGCATTCCTCAGTCCTGTCAAACACTAATACTTTCGTCTTACTGGCATTCACTTTTAAACCGTTCTTACTAAAAGCATCATTCATTTTGGTGAGTATCATCTGGAGCTCCTCCGCTGTATCAGCCAACACTACGGCATCGTCAGCATAGAGAAGAACTCCAACATTCGTCTCACCCACTTTCACACCATAATGAGAAATTTCTGCTTCTTTCATACAATTGTCCATGATTATGTTAAATAACCACGGACTCATTACACACCCCTGTCGTACTCCCTTGTAAACATCAAACCATTCGCTACATTTACCATCCACTCTTACACACGCCAAACTATTTTCATAGATGGCGCGTATTCCATTCAGAAGCTTGCCGTTCACACCGTACTTTAGGAGTACTTTCCACATCATACCTCTGTCCACCGAGTCAAAAGCCTTCTCGAGATCCACAAAAGCCGTGTAGACCTTCCGACCCACAGCCAGATGTTTTTCAACAATCTGTCTGAGAGTGAAGATCTGGTCTACACACCCTCTTCCTGGCATAAAGCCAGTCTGGATATCAGAAACCCCATGACCGGTAGACAGTCTCACTTTTTTTATGAGAACCTTACACAATACTTTACCAGCTATACTGAGAAGACTGATGGGCCTGAAATTTTGGCAGTCCTTTTTGTCACCCTTTCCTTTGTAGATAGGAACAATGACCGCCTTTTTCCAGTCCATCGGCACTTTACTCTCTTTCACACACATCTTGCACAGTTCAAACATCCATTCAACCATGCACTCCCCAGCACATTTGATCATCTCAGCATTCACACCATCATTCCCAGCAGCTTTTCCATTCTTCAGATCTTTTATACTTATTATCACATCCTCTTTCACAATTTCTTCATCGCTGTCATTATATTCAACATCATAATAGTCTCTTTCGCCCTGGCCATATAAATTTTTAAAATATTCATTCCATCTCTTCCTTACATCACTTTCGTCCCACAGCAAGATTCCCTCAGCGTTTTTAATGCCTGGGGTGGTTGATCCGCGACTTTCGTTTTTATCACGTACCCAGCTCCAGAATGATTTTTTATTGGTGAGGAAATTCTGCTGCGCTCTCTCATTTTCCTTACTTTCTATTTTCATCTTACTCTCAAAGACAACGGTTTTGGCTCTTCGTTTTGCTTGCTTATATATCTCTTCTAGAGCTTGATTTTTCCTATCATTCAGCCATCTATTAAAAGCATTCTTCTTCTGTTCAATAGCTTCTCTCACTTCGTCATTCCACCATGCATCACCTCTTCTTTTACAGACCTTCGCTTCACCACAAACAGATTTCGCACATTCAATCATATTTTCTTTCATTTTTGACCACATTTTTTCAACACATCCTTCTTCTTTTGTTTTTTTTAACTCATCGTGGTTAAGTCTTTCATTCATCTCACATTTGTACTTTTCTTTTATACTTACATCATTCATTTTTTCAACTTTTATTCGCTTCATACTCACCAATTCCTTTTGTGCTCTTCTTTTTACATCTCCTATCATTATTCTCGAGCACAGCAAATAGTGGTCTGTGTTCAGCACAGCTCCACGGTATACTCGAGAGTCTCTTACATCCCCTCTCATTCTTTCATCCACACAGATGTAGTCAATAATTGTACGGTTGCCCGCTCTGTTCTGCCACGTATACAAATGTATACTTTTGTGGTTGAACCAGGTATTCGACGTAAAGAGTCTATGCTCCATACATAGGCTTATTAGCGCTCTACCGTTATCATTGGCTACACCTTTACCACTCGGTCCTACCACATTTTCGCTATCATCTTGTCTCATACCTACCCATCCATTAAAATCTCCTAGTAGAATCGTTCTTTCATTCTCTTCTTTCTGTCTCATAACAATGTTAACTTTCTCCCAGAATTCTTCTTTCACTACCCTGCATTCCGAGTCCACTGGGGCGTAGCACGCAATCAGTAGAACTTTCATCCGTCCAAATCTCATTCTCACTAACAATATTCTCGGGGAGACTCTTTCATACTTAGTAATACAACCTTTCGCTTTTTCATCAATGATAACACCTACACCCTGTCTCTTGTATCCATCTTTCACCCCACACCATACAAAAAATTCACCATTTACCATTTCCTTTTCTCCATCTCCTATCATTTTCGTCTCAGTCACACAAAGAACTTTTATTCCTCTCTCTTTCATAATATTTGAGATTTCCCTCTCTTTACAGTCATTCCAGTCCCTCACGTTCCACGTTGCAAACTTCCATTCCTCTTTCTTCGCATACTTTCTTCTCACACATTCTTTTCGTCGCTCGCACACTTCTTCAGCCTTCCTGACAGAATCAGCTTTGACGCCTCTACAGAGGCCATTTGACACTCCCACGGCTTCCGGGCGGCGGAGGTTGTCAGTCTCTGCGCGCCCCCTCTCGTGCTGTGCAGCGCCGTCCTCGCAGTTGTCAGCTGGTGGCCTGCAGTACAGGCGACGTCCCGCCCGCCTGCCACGCTTGCGCCTCCTCCCCCCAGCACTATCCACGACATGTCCTCCCCGTCCCTGCACTACCCTCCGCACACAATCGCTCACTTCAATGTGACAGACAGGGCTATGTCTTCTCAGACTTAGGAGTTCATTGATCGTATAAGATCGCACCATTTATTAAGTTATATTAAATTATTTATATTATTACGTTAAAATCCAATAATTCAAATCAAATATTGACACATTAAAATTTGAACACAAATCATTTTTATCACATTAACCGGTCACAAGCATTGGTCACAACATTAAAATCCATTATTATTCATTACGAGTATTATGGGTTATGATATATTAAGTAAAAAATTGTAATTTATCCTTAATTATTAATTCAAATGTACTATTTTACGAAACAATTAATTTGATTTATTATTTAAAAAACAATCGCGGATCTGACAGCACACGCTGTGTCGCCAAAGGCGCCATCTTGCGGTCCAAGATTCTAGATTATATTTATTTCAGAACAAGGTTTCCTACTAAATGAATCAAGTATTGTGCATAAAAAAGAAACTGACTCGAATCTTTCAGTAAATATAATCTAAGTTGCAAATATATATTAACATGCCATATTACTATGACATGCATTCTCACGAGCAGACACTTATAAGTTGGCGCTTACACTTGTCGCATGTGTAATTACAACATTAAAAAACCCAAAGGGTTTTTGGAAGTAAATATAGGCCCCGAGCTTTCCTTCACGGCAACCGTCCCCACTGTTACTGTTACTGTATCCTGCCGCCGTTCCACTAGGGGTGGCCGGTACCTCCGCAGATGCGCCTCCACTTTTTTCTGTCCCAAAGGGGTTAATATGGGCCTGTATATACTATAGAGCCATATTTAATTTTAACATTCAGCTAATGTATATCTCATATATTTATGTAACCAACATAATGTCTATGAAACATTTATGTTAACGCATGCGCACGATGATGCAATACTAAATTGCATGCTCACATAATCGTAGACATTTTAGATAAGGTACGTGTTTAAATCTTACACACCTGAGATATTCATTTCAATAAATTAAGATGTAAGAAGATTCCGTATACTTTGTAAATTAATATATCCGTTACAAATATAGGTTTAATTAAACCAGTAATTGTAATCCACGAGAAATTAAAGTTACTAGAATATATAGGTAGAATATTTAAGTGGATATCTTAAAAGTAAAACTAAATTAGTGATATATTAAGCTTACATGGTTTTCTCAAATAAATGCACCTTTTTCCCTATTTTCTACGAGAGAAAAAAGTTTCAGGAAATATGTTAAAGCTGAAATTTGTAGAGCTCCATTTAAAAAAATACATTTATACATATGTACTCTGAGTACGAGTTGCAAAACTTGAGTAAAGTAAAGTTTACGGAAAGTATTAAAGAGTGGTTTTCCCCAAAATCTGCCGTTTTTGTTTGTTTGGACTTGATTTTCTTCATCACTGTAACTCTTTTGCTAAGACCATAAAGTGTAAGAAACAAAAACGTCAGATTTTGGGGAAAATCACTCTTTAAAATACTTTCCGTAAACTTTTACTTTACTCAAGTTTTGCAACTCGTACTAAGGGTACTGAAAACAACTAAACTGTTTGATTCTACTTATTTTATTTATATACTTGTTAGGAGATTTGTTTGAGATCCAGTCAAACTTAATGTGTTTGGTTTTTAACAAATGTATAAAAAAAAAGTATTTGTTTTCGTATTTTTTTACTTAATTTTTTTTTACAAACCTATATTTTAGATAAATATTTAAAAATATAAATGGTAAAACATTGTTTTAATTCACTTTATTTTATTTGTTTATGCTCGAATATTTTCGCCTAATGAGGCATCTTCAAGAGCACTATATTTTAGAAGTTCTTCGCGAGCACTTCTCTACAATTAGTTCACTTACTATGAGAAGTTACACCAGTAAAATGTTTAATCCACGATTTCTCAAATCAGTGAATCAGCACTTATTCAGTTTTACCTTTAAGGTGGCGATATGCTGCATATACACGAATAAAATAAAAACCTAAATATCAAAATGACATAAACTCTGTAAGCCTCACTGACCTCCCTGGAACAGGGGTAATATTGGCACAGTGGAACAATTTTTATAGCGATGGTGGACAGCCTCGTACCAACCTATTAGTCAAGAAATGATGATGATAAAAATCGCTTGGCACGTGTGCAAAATTAAAACAAAAAAAATCTGAATTGAGATCAGTGTGTACGTCATTTTTTAAGAGGTAGGGAATACCTACCTGCCTTAATTATTGCCTTGTCTTTTGGCTTTTAAACATTGGCAGCTCTGATTGGCATGAGAGTGACCGCCCCTAACGCAATTAACGTCACAGTCAAATCAACTACGAAGCAATCACCAACTAAGCTGCACATATAGTATAGCTTCTCACCGCGTTGTTCTAAATTGTCCTCTGTCTTCGTTATCAGTTTCCTTGATTTATAAGTCGGTATGAAGCTCATCACCAATAATGTAAAAATTGGTTCACTTTTCATAAGGTCACCCCTGTTTTAGGGAAGTGCACAATGAGTTGCAGGGTTGATGTTTTTTGGAGATTTGAAATTTTTATTTTGTAAGTACTACACATGCGGCAAGACGTGTAAATGAGAACTTGCAAACGAAAATGAATCCTTAATGTAAGTTTGTCTAAGTTGCAACTTGTATAATAATGTAAGTTTGTCTAAGTTGCAACTTGTATAATAATGTAAGTTTGTCTAAGTTGCAACTTGTATAATAATGTAAGTTTGTCTAAGTTGCAACTTGTATAATAATGTAAGTTTGTCTAAGTTGCAACTTGTATAATAATGTAAGTTTGTCTAAGTTGCAACTTGTATAATAATGTAAGTTTGTCTAAGTTGCAACTTGTATCATAATGTAAGTTTGTCTTTGCAACTTGTATAATACGACAATGTTCCCGATCAAACGAAAAGATTTATTTTTATTTTCATGGCTTGGATTTAATTTTATTACTTAATTATTTATTTTTATTTTTTATTTAATATTTCGCCACCTTAGAGGTTAAACCGAATTAATGCTGATTCACTGATTTGGTAAATCGTGGATAAAACATTTTATTTAGTGTAACTTCTCATTGTTAGTAAAATGATTATAAAGAAGTGCTCACGAAAAACTTATAAACTACAGGATTTTCACACTTGTTTAGTGTTTTCTCTCGAAGAAAATAGTAAAAAGGTGCATTTATCTGAGAAACCCATGTTAGCTTAATATGCCACTTATTCAGTTATCCCTTTAAGGCAGGGGTCGGCAACCTTTTGTTGTAAAAGGGCCAAATATTTTACGTGGGACTTA
Organism: Agapetus fuscipes; assembly: GCA_951799405.1. NCBI lineage: Eukaryota > Metazoa > Arthropoda > Insecta > Trichoptera > Glossosomatidae > Agapetus > Agapetus fuscipes. Next base: position 4,479,865 of record OX637352.1, on the reverse strand, counting down.
GGGCGGGCCGCACTTGGGCAGTGGCGGATCTAATGGTCAGCATTTCAGCAAATGCTGATTAGCTTCCCCTCCCCCTCTCCCCTGCCGCGGCCCCTGGGACCCTCTTGTGAGTCATTCATCGAAAACATTAATCAATTGACGTACGAGCTACAAATGAAAATTACCCCCAAATTCACTATTAATTCTACCCCCAAAATAAATCTCATATTGTAGAATTCCCGCCAATTCAATTTGGGAATCCCACGCTTTCTTTAGGTTCTCATTCAATCCGCTTATTTTTATAATTTGAAATTTCTTGATAAATGCTTTTATTTTGTCATTTACTGAAGGTCGATTTGTAGTTTTCCGGCACGTGCGTTGCGGGCCGCACCAAGACGCCTCAAGGGCCGCATGCGGCCCGCGGGCCGCAGGTTGCCGACCCATGCTTTAAGGTATCGATTTGTTAAATTTGACATTTCAGTTTATTTTTAATTTTATTAATACACTAAATGTATCTTGTAAGAAAATTGTGCCCTAAGGTGATATGCATTTTGCAAAATTTACGAAAAAAGGTAAAGAAATAATCTATTATATAAAATATAAAGGTTTTTCTTAAATAAATGGTGGCTGTTAGTTGATAAAGGTGCTGGTTGTAAATATAAAATTGATTTGCCATAAAATATCGCCATGATGACGTAATGTGTTCAAGTAACAGCCCCTTTGAATATAAGGTAACTGATACAGTGATTGACCGCTTTAAAAACAAATTTATCTAATCTAATCTAAGTTGCAAAATATATGTAACATTAGAGATTCACATTATATGCATTTTCACAAAACAGAAACGTATAAATTCGCGCTTAAACATGCCGCATGTGGTCCTACAATATAAAAACCCGAATCTAAAATGAACATACACCCTGAAACTCCTGCCGACCTTCCCTGAAACAGGGGTGACATTGGCAAAGTGAACTATTTTCCACAGCATGGGTGGTCAGCCGCATACCAACCTATAAGTCAAGGAACATATACAACAAATTACATTTTTAATATCAACATGTATGGACATCAAAAATGAACAGATAACAAATTCTAAATTAAAAAACCCTAGCCGCCAACATCACAGATCAACCGTCATTTCTTTCTGTCCTTACACACTTCTTTCATTTCCTCCAGAGTCATAACCTTCTTCATACAGGCTCTTCTTTTATTATGACTCTGGATATTCCATTCATTCGCAATTTCGGATTTATTTTTAAGAAGAAAAAAATACTTACTGTCTATATGTTATAAGATGCTAAGAAAACATTTCACTCACTAATGGACTAAAAACAAAATTAATATCATAGACAATACAATACGTATTCTTAATAGAAATTATAAATAAGTAGTCTAAAGGCAAACGAACGCTTTGATATTGGTTACTGTGGACGCTAGTCACATAGATGATGACCGGTCCGTAGTCCAGTGGTAACACTTCGGACTCGTAAATGGAAGGTTGTGGGTTCGAATTCCGGCGGAGCACAAAAAATATACCATGTATATTTTCAAATATGCTCTTCGCTGGGCTGCAAAATTCCGATACCTTTGCCAAAGATCGGTCATCAAAGGTCCATCGCAGAGGGCTCTTGAGGTGTGATTCACACAAAAACAGCGCTCACCAAATAAATCATCCTAACATAATTATTATTAAATCATTATTGTTATCATATTCCTTGACTTATAGGTTGGTATGACGCTGACCACCCATACTGTAAAAAATGGTTCACTTTGTCAATGTCACCCCTGTGACAGGGAAGGTCGGCCAAAGTTGTAGGACTTATGTTCATTTGAGATTTGGATTTTATTTGTAAGTACACATTCAGCATTTGTAAGCGCGAACTAAACGTGTTTGTTTGTGGGCATGCATTTGAGAGCCTTGAATGTTGATATATCTCTGCAACTTGGATTATAGAGATATAGATTGTTAATTTTAATGAAGAAATCGAAAAAAAAATAATTAAAGTGTCAATGAATGTCCCTGTTACCCTATTCAGAAAATCATATGACATTTTATAGTTGTTTTGTTTTAACCATATGATAGGTGGATATAATATTATTTGACATATGAATAGAACACTTATTTGAATTTGAAAAGGCCATTATTCCAATTCCGAACAGGATTATGTATCCAGTTCAAAATCTACCTCCAACGGCCATAAGCAATCATTTATTCTGTAACATATTTATTTATGCAGGTATGACGTATAATTCTCGGTGAGTAAAAACATTGAAAATCTGTCAACATAGAGGGCTCTTGAGGTGTCTATAATAATATAAGTGGCAACGATATATACTAGCATTTAAAATTCATATTAAACGTATGCCCACAAGCAGACATGAGACACGTGTATGTTCACGCTTACAAATACTGCATGGGTGCTTACAAATCACCACCTTAAAGGTAAAACTGAGTAAATGCTGATTCACTGATTTGAGAAATCGTGGATAAAGCATTTTATTGGTTGTAACTTCTCATAGTAAGTGAACTAATTATAAGGAAGTGCTCATGAAAAACTTCTAAACTACAGGATTTTTTTTTGTGTTATCTCTCGTAGAAAATAAGAAAAAAGGTGCATTTATCTGAGAAACCAATGTTAGCCTAATATGTCACTTATTCAGTTTTACCTTTAAGGTATTGAAATTAAAATCCAAACCTTAAATGAATATAAACGTTTCAACTTTTGCCGACCTTCCCTGAAATAGGAGTGACATTGGTAGAGTGATTACTGTGGAAAATACCTGCTTAAAACTACCCTAGATTATCGCCTTTGATTTTATTCGATCTAAATGATCATCTTTATTTTAATTATAAAAAAGCACCAAAATTCCAGGTAGCTTCAGAAATCAATCGACCGTCATACCATGTAAATTATGTGAAATAAATAAACCGCAGTTTTAATTAAATAGAACCTGCGTAAAAACATCAAAATTCGTATGTCCGGTCGAAAGCTCAGTTGGCAGAGTACTTGCATACCATGCCAAGAGCTCGAGTTCGAACCCCACCAGGGGAACAGAAATGGTCTCCCGTTTCGGTGTTTATTTCCTACCCCAATACAAAATACCGGGAAGATTTACTCAGCCTTCACAAGAAATGAGTACCAGCCCCTTTGGGAGCTGAGAAACTCCAACTTCAACTAAAGTGGTTAGCGTAAGGCCGGCCTCCTTACCTGTAAAAATAAATAGGTTCCACTCGCCACATGCGAAACCTTTCGGGGATAAAGCGGCAAAAAGTTACACTGTATACGTAGGCTAGATGAGTTTTTCTTTGTGTATGTTTCAGTTGGTATTGCGGTAGGAAATTATGAGGTTTTTTTGCGTCTAATTTCGCGATCTTCCATTTCGCCGTATAGGCTATGTCTAAATTGCTATTTCAAATTTGGAACCGCACTCAAGAAGTCATTCGAAATTTAAAAGTGGCCGAACCATAGACTAGATTGTTTTTTTTTTCCTCTCCCCGCGAGAAATCCAATCACAAATGGTAAATGATATTTTTGCCGCGCAAAAAAAAAACATTATAATCTTGTATGGAACATAAAATATTATTATAATTATTATTATAGGCTAGGTATCATAGATAATGGTAGAACCTTAAAAAGTGGCAAATGGCAAGTGGCAAGAAGGCAGTGGCAAGTGGCAAATGGCAAATGGCAGTGGCAAGTATGAAGTAGTCAATGGTTAGCGGCTGGGGATGCCCTAGAAATCACAATACCATGTAGACATTCCTTGACTTATACGTTAGTATGAAATTGGCCACCCATACTGTAAAAAATGCTTCACTTTGACAGTGTGACCGGTCCGTAGTCTAGTGGTTAACACTTCTGACTCGTAAATGGAAGGTTGTGGGTTCGAATCCCGGCGGAGCACAAAAATATACCATTTATATTTTCAAATTTGCTTGTCACTGGGTTTAAAAATTCATAAACCTTTACCGAAGACCGGTCATCAAAAGGTCCATCCAGCCTTGCAGCAACTGGATCTTGCTTGAGAATTAGCGCTTTGTAGCGATAACCAAGCTCGTAAAACTCCTCTACAGCACTACAAAAAGTGTCATAAACTCCTAGAGTCTCTAAAATCTAGAGAGTCTGACGCAAAGGATTGCTTAAAAAAATATATAATATGCCACTCCTGTTTCAGGGTCGGAAAAACTTGCAAGGCTTATGCTAAGCGTGAGACTTGTATCGGAGCTGGCGAGCTATACAGCACAAAAGTTAACTCTGTGAACGGACCAGATGTGAACGGAATCTAAAAAAAAAATTGTTTAATAAATCAACCAAAGTTATTTTAAGTTGAACCCGTAAAACATAACAATTTGATATTATTTAAAATACTTTACAAATATCAACTCACTTTTAAGTAGAGGAAGATCTGACATAAAGGCACCATTGTCGTCCAAGCCGGTATTCTGAAAAATAAAAAGCAAATACAAAATTAATAACAAATTTAAAACTAGAATGCCGAAATCGTGCGCAGCACAGGTAGGCAGGGTATTTGCAAAAATGTGACATAATCATCTAGATACATTGATTAAAAGCATAAAAAAGATTGATACGAAATTTAAGCTATGTAACAAACTATTTTAATTCTATGTCTATAATCTATAATCTATAATCTAAGCTGCAAGGATATGTACCTAAGCATTTAAGGCTCATATGAAATGCATGCCCACAGACAGGCACATGTAGGTTCGCGCCTACACAGTGGTACACACGAATAAACTCCCCCCCATTAGGGTTACTAATGGGGGGAAAAAAAGAAAAAAAAAAAACATTCTGCATGTGTGCATACAAATAATGAAAACCTCACATGGACATAAACCTTGCAACTCCTGCCGCCGTTCCCTGAACCGGGGTGGCATTGGCAAAAGTGAACCGATTTTTACAGCACGGGTGGTCAGCCTCGTACCAACCTATCAGTCAAGGAGCATGTAACAAAGAAAATAAATTTAATACGGTCGAAAGATGTTTTTACATTAAAAAAACTGTTGTACGCATTGCGATTGTAAAAAGGCAATAAATACCACGCACGGTACACCAAGATTGTATCAAAATATCCGGCGGAAACGAAGGCGTCGTGTGAGTTGAAAAAAGGAGTTACTCTGTTGATTTTTATACATAAACCTGATAAATTCTATTAATAAACCATCTCATGAAGGTACTTTCTTAATCTTGTTTCTTGTAAGCTAAGGGTTGTGACGCTGGTGGAAGCAACCACCCTTCTCCAGTTCTCTCTTGACTTCGCTGCCCGCAGCGCTCCAATAATCAAGGTGTTTGCTGCTGTCCTCATTTGATCGGTCCATCATGTGTGGGAGATCTTTCTCTTCCTCTCTTCCCCACAAAGCCATCAATCATAACCAGCAGTTCTAGGCTATCCTCATTGCCACGGACAACGTGTCCAAAGAACTGAAGAATACGGCGTGTGCACTATGCATATACTGGCCAGAGTCAAGCCATCCAAACGTAGCTCGCGACGAATGAACTCGTTGGTACGTCTAGCTGTCCATGGAATTCGGAGGATGCGCCTCCAGCACCACATTTCAAAAGCATCAATTTTTCTCCTTTCTGCTGCTTTTGTGGTATAAACAAGTTATCTAATGAATTTTTTAATTTTATTGTATTTGACTATAATCTATAATCTAAGTTGCAAGGATATATTCATTCAAAGCTCTCAGATGTATGCCCGCAAACAAACACGTGCAGTTCGCGCTTACAAATGCTGATTGTGTACTTACAAATAAAATCCAAACCTCAAATGAACATAAGCCCTGCAACTCTTGCCGACATTCCCTGAAACAGGGGTGACATTGGCAAAGTGAACCATTTTTTTCAGTATGAGTGGTCAGCCTCATACCAACTTAAAAGTCAAGGAATAATTGACGATGACGATGATTGTAAATCGAAAACGATCGAAATTTAATTGGAATAAATTAATAATTTGTGAAAATATACAGTGTTTCATAGGAACATGATTCTAAAAATTATTACACATTAATCAATATGAATTTTCAGTGTTTTAACATATTTTGTATTGTTCTAGGTACAAAAGAATGTGATGAGATGGTTTGGGCATGTGGAAAGAATGAATGATGATAGACTGACAAAGTATGTATACAAAGAAAGTGTGAAAGGAAAAAGAGGGAAGGGACGACCGAGAAAAGTATGGAGTGATCAGATTGAGGAGATTGTGAAAGAATGGCATATACAAAGTGAGCGTAAAAGAAGAAAATGCATGAAAAAGGTGATGGATATGAATGAATTGAAAGAGGTATGTAAGGATAGGAAAAAATGGAGGCAACTCTGCAGAGGCTCTGGCCACCCCTAGCGGAATGGCGACAGAGTTACAGTTACAGTCATGTTTTAACATGAACAATACAAAATATTAGTTACCTTTGTTTTTCCCAATGTTCTCATTTCTACCATTTTGGTACTTATTCTGTGTGTTTTTAAACAATCTTTTTTATTAACTGAAATTTTGTCGACTTCACAAAATTTTAACAAAACTTTTCGTAGAAAAAGCCATACGGAATTTCACGTGTGAAACATTTTACCATGCATTTTGTGGGTGCTCACAGAATAGGGAAAAATTTAAATTTGGAAACTCAGACATGTTTTTTTTTGCGTCAACCTATACCTTTTTTACGCGAAGGCTGAGTATTTACGTAAAATTTTTTCTTAATGAAAGGGTCAGTGGTTTTATATAAATGTTATTAAAAAAATATATCGTTCACAAAAAATGTGCCCCATCAAATTGGAATTTAATAAACTTAAAAGGGAGTACGCTACAATGCTGCCAGTATCTCAAATTTCTCCCTACTTTTGTACTTCCATGACCAACTGAGTAGCTAGAAAACAGGGTAGAACGACACGATGACAAAACGACACATACTTTAAACAAAACATACATAAAAGGCCCGTGAAACAACATCATACACAAACAACGCAATCATTTATTTTGCTTCCACACGCTATATGCGACTATTTTGGGGATAACGCGGATATGTAGCTCTTTATGTGCAGCTAAGTCTTTTAATTTTTTATCTTATAATGATAATCGAGAGAGTAAATTTTTTCATAAGCTTTTCAGACTAAATAATATGTGCAAGAGTTACATTTTCTCATGTCCTTTTTTTGCCATACCGTTTATGGTGTTTTCTATTTTGTGATGTTTTGTCATGTGATGTTTTATTGTGCCGTTTATGATATGTTCTGTTTCAGGTATTTGATGTTTTGTCATTGTGATGTAATTTATTGTGATGTTTTGTCATAGTGATGTTTTGCCATGTGATTCCTTGACTAATATGTTGGTATGCGGCTGACCACCCATACTGTAAAAAATGGTTCACTTTGCCAATGTCACCCTTGCTTCAGGGAAGGTAGGCAAGAGTTGCAGGGCTTATGTTCATTTGAGATTGGGTTTTTTATATTGTAGGTCCACATGCGGCATGTGTAAGCGTGAAATTATGCGTGTCTGCTTGTGGGAATGCATTTAATATGAATCTCAAATGATACATATCTTTGCAGCTTAGATTTAGATTTAGATTTAGATGCACTATCATTGTGATGCATTGTCATTGTGATGTTCTGCTATGTGTTGTTCTGTCATGTGTTGTAATGCCATGAGTCATTTTGTCACTGTGTCGTTCTAACATGGAACTGAATAGCAACTGAGGGGATTATCGAAGAAAAATAAATATAATAGACTGGGTTCACTCTACATTGTACAAAATTCCTTTCATAGCAGAGAATAAAAAAAGGCAATTTAATAATGTATATTATTTCCGATAATAGAGATCAAATATATTATTAAAATAATATGGCTCATGGTATTGTCCGGTCGATAGCTCAGCTGGTAGAGTTCTTGCATTCCATGCCGAGAGCTCGGGCTCCAATCCCACCGATGGTGTCAGAAATGATTTCCCGTTTCGGTGTTTTTTTCAAACCCAGAAATAAAATACCGGCAAGGCTTATTCAGCCTACGCAAGAAACGAGTACCGGCCTTCTCGGCAGCTGGGAAACCTTTACTTCAACTCTGAAGTAGTTGGCGTAAGGCTAGCCCCATTACTTGTAAAAATAAAAAGGCTCTACTCTCCATAATACCTGTATGCGATACCTTCGAGAAGAACGCGACAAGAAGTTACACTTTATGTGTAGCTTAGCCACGTTATTTACACACGTAGTCACGAGACAATTTTAATACTGGTTTAATTTTGTTCAAATTGCTGATACGATTAGTGCCAATCTTCACTTTACATTTTCTTTAAATAAAAAATTCACAGATCTTTCGAGAAATAAATGTAGATTTTCATAACAAATTATATTCCATCTGAAATTCAATAAAGCGTATAACTCATAACCAGTGAGTATTAGAGAACTGCTTACAGGAACTATGGAGAACAAAGGATGAAGACGTCTACATAATTATTGTTCTGATTTTACTGGGGTTTTTTTAGGATTTATTTTGCACAATATCCGGTTTCACAGTACCTCTCTAGCCCTATCGACTTCGCATCACAATGTTTCAAGCATCCTCGCCCTCCGCATCATTGCGGTTTGTATATATAGGTACGAAAGAAACGATTCTTGCATGTTCTAGATTTTTCCACATACTTCTATAATGGATTTTTCGAAACACTTTCAGATTGTTCGACACACACCATCGTGCTTAGGCGCATGTACCACACAAACTCATAGTTCGGATTAATATCTTACCTGTCCATCGTCCACTGCCGCTTGGAGTGCCTGGTGCAAGGATAGGGGGTCATGGTGTTCATGATGTGGAAGACGACCTCCTCCTCCATAGTCACGGCCGCGGTCAGCTCCGTAGGAGAATCCACCGTGTGTCAACTGGAGACAAAAAAAATATACAAAAATTAGGACGTGAAGTGTTGTATGTTGTTGCCAAGATGAGAGAAGCAGCTGGGGCAGTGAACCGTATTGTTATGTAAATATTAGAATAGGTATTAGCTATAACTATGCAATAAGAATCCTCATAAATATATGTGGGTAGGAATCATTGAATAAAATACTTGAAGCATCTAGAAATAATGATTACTACGTACCTACTTGAATCTGGAACTGTCTAGCGAATATAGTTCTAGATTGTACTGTTTTGAAGAGTATAAAAAGGGTGCAAGTTGCTTGCAGAGCCAGTATCCTACGAGCTTTACAACTACATTGAACCAACTTAACCAGTGAACAGAAACCAAGTGTAATGGAATAATCGAGACTATCTTTGTGAAAATAAATTATTAAAAGTGTAAAATAAACAACTGTATAAGAAGGTCTGTACCGGTCTGTAGTCCAAAAAACACTCAAGACTCGTAAATGGAAGGTTGTGGGTTCAAGCCCCGGCGGACCACCAAAAATATACCATTTCTATTTTCAAATTTGTTCTACGCTAGAATGAAAAATTCATAAACCTTTACCAAAGGCCGGTCATCAAAAGTTCCATCCAGCTTTACAGCAATCTTGCTTGAGAATTGGCGCTTAGTAGCGACAACCAAGCTCGTGAAAAGTCCGGTCGATAGCTCAGTCGGTAGAATGCTTGCATTTCATGCTGACAGTAAGGGTTCGATCCCAAGGCGGACTCAGCCTTCACAAGAAATGAGAACCAGCCCCCCCGGGAGCTGGGGAACCTCCACTTGACTTTGTATACTTATCAAACGCAACTAAGCTACACAAATAGTGTAACTTCTTGCCGCGTTATCTCCCGAGGGGGCTGGTAAATAATCACTTCTTGCGAAGGCTGAGTAAGCCTGGCGGTATTTTATTTAGGAGATTTGAAATAAACACCGAAACGGGAAATCATTTCTGACACCCTCGGCGTGATTCGAACCCGAGGTCATTGCATGGAATGCAAGCACTCTACCAACTGAGCTATCGACCGGACACATTTTCAAAAAAAATCCTAGATCGTCGGATTTGATATTATCTAACTTGTATTTTTTTTGTAGATATTCCGAAATTCTGACTTCACCCTCCGAGTTTTGGGACGGGAAGTTATAATAACATAGACCAGGCACATGCGGGAATATTATCGGCTATGGAATGCCACCCCTCGACCCTACTTTAGGCGGCAAAGGGGAGAGTTGCAAATTCCTGAACAGATTTTGAGCAGAAATTATTATTAGCAGAGTTCTAATTCTGCCAAAGGAAAAAGGTTTGATTCAACATCTATAAACCATGTTTCAGATAAATGAAAAAAAAAACAGATTCATATTCAGTACAAGCCCACAACTAGGCACGTGTAAGTTTGCGCTTACACATAATAATAATAAAATAGGATGATTTATTTGACCCTCTGCAAGCATGGTTGTCGCTTTATAAAGCGCCAATTCTCAAGAAAGACCCAGTTGCTGTAAGGCTGGATGGACCGTTGGTGACCAGTCTTTGGTAAAGGTACATGAATTTTCAACTCAGCGAAGAGCATATTTGAAAATATAAATGGTATATTTTTGAGCTCCGCTGGGATTCAAACCCATGCCCTTCCATTTACGAGTCCGAAGTGTTACCACTGCATGTGTGCTTACAAAATTAGACTCAAATCTATTGTGAACATAAACCGTGTAGCTTCTGCTGGTCTTCCCTGAAAAATATAACCCCCAAACTCAAATGAACATAAGCCCTGCAAATCTTGCTACCTGAAAGAGACATTGATATATAGTGAACCAACTTTTTCAGTATGGGTGATCAGCCCATAAATCAAATAGAAAAGCCCGGAAAATCATGTTGATCTGTAATATAAGTTTCGAAGATATATTAAATTTAAGATTCATATCAAATGCATTCCCATAAGCAGATACGTATTAGTTCGCGCTTACACATGCTGCATGTTAACTTACAAAATAAAAACCCAAATCTTAAATGAACATAAACTTAGCATCTCCTGCCACTTTCATCTAAAACACGGGTGATATTTGCTTATAAAAAAAATATTTACAATACGGGGCTGTCAGCCTCATACCAACCATTATTCCTTGACTTATAGGTTGGTATGAGGCTGACCACCCATACTGTAAAAAATGGTTCACTTTGCCAATGTCACCCCTGTTTCAGGGAAGTTCGGCAAGAGTTGCAGGGCTTATGTTAATTTTAGATTGGGTTTTTTATACTGTAGGTCCACATGCGGCATGTGTGAGCGCGAAATTATGCGTGTCTGCTTGTGAGAATGCATTTTTATATGAATCTCAAATGATACACATCTTTGCAACTTAGATTTAGATTTAGATTCAAGTTCAAGAAAACCTCGGGTAATCCTGCTGAGCTTGTGAGTCATGCTTTGTCAAAAAATAAAGGCACTAAATTCTTGTTTAGAGCTGCAGCATCTAAGCTAAAATAGCCATCATGATCGTCGATTAGAAAAGCATCATAGTGTACTGTACAAGTTAACCAAAGAAATCTCAGTAGTCGCTATAAAGGAGGGGTAAGGTTCAGGCCAAATGCCATGCACGGCCCTGAGATAACTCTGCATGTCCTCGCATACCGCTATCTGGCAGGGGCGGCTCGTGTGTAGAGGCAAACAATTCAAACCTCAAAAAAAAAAGAGTCACCTAATCGCTGCCTTAGTGCTTGTTTACTGTAAACGCCATTGAGCTAATTTTACAGGAGCAATGTTTTTGTGTTTTGTTATTGTAATTGACAAAATCGTAATTCAATTGCCTATTTTACCGAAAGTACTGCAGGTCTGGCACTATAATAATCGGTAAAAATCATAATAATGTTACGTTTAATACTAAAAAAAGGCGTTTTAAAATGGATATACGTCAAAGATGCGCAACGGAAATTTCGTAAAGTGGATATACAGTAAAACGATCTTGAGATTGACCGGACGCTCGCAACAATCTTTTAGTGCTTGTTTACTCTATGCGCCAAATCACATATAAAGGGTGTTCCAGTCACTTCTTCACCGCACATTATATTTGTTGTACTTATTTAATTCATATTACACAGTAGGCTATTGAACTTTCATTTGACTTTTATTTATTTCTTTACTTCCTTCCTTTCCTATTAATACTCTAGTGTTACCAAAGAGATGGAAGAGAGAAGTTTATTATCAAAATATTTTTTTATTTTCTTTAAGGTTTTTTTTGTTTTTTACTTTCTTGCTCTAGCTGAAGACTAAAAATTTCATTTTTTTTCACGAAACGGCGCTATAAAGAAATCATCAACTCATCATCATCATAAAGAAAGTATTGATTTGGTGTGAAAATTTTTTTTCGAGGTTTTCACGGAAATGAGTTGTCCTGGTGCAGGACATGCCAAAAAACACTATCTTTCAAAAACGTCCGTCTTTATGTGTGTGTGTGTGTGTGTGCGTGTGTATGTGTGTCACTTTCCAAAGTATTAGACTTAGAGATACCATATTTTGGCTACATCAACTCTTTTGAACATGTTTTAAATATGAATTACACGGCATTTCACCAACTTGAAAATTCAAGATGGCTGCCATACAAAAAAAAACATAAAATTTCAGATGGCAACCCATAGACCCAGGTTTGCAAGAGTGTTGCCATACCTAATTTTTTTCGTAAAAATTTGAGCAACGACCACACTGAAAAAAATAATCTTGGAGCCGTTTTTGAGAAAAGTGCAATTTTATGTTTTTTTTGTATGGCAGCCATCTTGAATTTTCAGGGTGATCCCATGCCGGTCGGCTCATCAAAATTTGTGGTTGTCAATTCTCTAAATCTAAAAATTGGTGTCTCTGTGATTAGTAGTATCGGCTGGGACATACACACATACGGACGGACAGGTTCGACAAATTAGGTTTTTTTGCACGTCCTGGCGCAAGACAACTCATTTCCGTTGAAACCTCAATTTTTTTTTCGGACGAATACAATACTTTATAGCTCCTTCTGACTGCTATAAAGTAAAAATATATTGAAAAGTTCTCAGCAGTTAGAGTGTTAATAAAAAAATACTTTTTAGAAAATTTAAGACAATAATGATAACTTATATGATGGCATCATTATATTTTCCAAAAAGTGAATCACATACAAAGTGAGAAATTTCCAGACAAAATGTTTGGTAATAATCAGAGGGTTAAAATTAGACAAAAGGCTGCGATTCTTAAAACTTTCTAAATAGCAATAATAATCAGTCGTTACTTTTTCAAAACATGACAAAAAAGTTTACCCACCATACAAAGTCCAAGTTTGCATACAAAAGCGTTCAATGACCATCTATGTACATATGTATAATAATCGAGAATCGTAGTTGCAACGAAATATTAACATTCAAAACTCAGATCAATTGCATGCCCACAAACAGAAACTTGTAAGTTCGCGCTTGCAAATGCTGAGTGTGTACTTACAAATTGAAACCAAATCTCAAATGAACATTAAGCCTGCAACTCTGACATTGACAAAGTGAATTATTTTTACACTATGGGTGGTCATCTTTATACCAACCTATAAATCAAGGTTCTTTCTTGTGTAATTGGCGTTTTTTTCAGAGACGACCAACCTCGCAGAGGGCTCTTGAGGTGTGATTCACACAAAACGGCGCTCACCAAATAATCTTTTTTTTCTTCTTGAAACAGCATAAACTGGCAAATGATTCTAGCTTTAAATTCGTCATACAGTGAGTTAATTTATGCAAGAAAGTCGAGTGCAGATTCTGTGCATTTTTTTTTATTATTTTGAAGAAAACATCAATTATATATCAGAAAATATGTTTTTTTAGGACAAAAGTTGTAGCTTTCTATCTCTTGTATAAAATGTTTACGAAAGTAAGTCTGTTTTTATTTTGAATTTCCAAATAGTGCGTGAACTACGTTATTGAAAGATGGAACATTTTTATACGTTTCAATGTTTTGATGTTTGCTAATGATGCTCCTTGCCTGATAGGTTGGTATGAGGCTGACCCCCCATGCTGAAAAAATAGGTTCGCTTTTGCTTACGCCACCCTGATTTTACGGATATGTGATAGGAGTTGCAAGGTTTATGTTCATGTGAGATTTTGTTGATTTTAATTTTAAATTTAACGTCAATTTCAATTTTCAGTAAGGATAGGCAGAATAAGAAGAAATGGAGGCAGCTCTGCAGAGGCTCTGGCCACCCCTAGCGGAATGGCGACAGAATTACAGTTACAGTTACATATATACATAAATACTTGTTCAGATTATATTAAATTTTTATGAAAATAGAATATGATCTGTAATTTCGGCTGGTACATGCATACATACATATACGGACGGACGGGACATTATGTCTTGGGACATTTATCGGTGGGCATTTTGTCGTGGTACCAAAAATATACTGTAAGTTATCCACGTACGTGTCTAATTAAGCATTTTGTAATCTCGTATGGCAATTATTATCTATTAATAATTACCTACTGTTTCACGAACTAAAAATGTAGCAACCTGTATGTTAAAATGCCATTACGTTCATTTCAACATATAATCGACTAACCGTTCACATTGAACAATGCAATGGCAGAAATTGTTTTTGCAGATGGTCGGGAGATGTTTTTCTTCCTATGAACTATAATTTTTAAAGGATTTATCTCAGGAATCCCTTGAAAACTTAAATATTCATCTCAAAATTCCGAGCGGGCTACGGTTAAAAAACGATGTTTAGGTGTGACGTCACACCCACGCGCGTCTGTGATTGGCACATACGGCAGCCACTCGTCAGCCACGCATGCGCATCAGCGTTTGTGGCGTATCCAGTAAACAAGCACTGAGTTGAAATTTCGAACACAGAATATCGTCTGTGAAAATGTTGAATAATTCGCACATTTGAAGACAAATACGTATTTTTTTTTAGCTCAGATTGTGTAGAATTTTATTCTTAAGACAACTGCATCAAAAAGTCAGATTTGACAAGATTGGCGTATACAGTAAACAAGAACTGGGGGAGCGTAATGCCTGACGTTTTTTATTTCTGAAGCTTGTATGAAAAAGGTTATGACTCTGGATGAAGTGAAAGAATTATGTAAGGACCGAAACGAATCGCTCCCCCAGTTCTTGTTTGCCGTATAGACCAATTCTGTCAAATATGACTTTTGATCTACACAATCTGAGCTAAGAAAAATACGTAAAACTCGATAATGTGAGAGTTGTTTTACATATTTTTTAATTCAATTTCCGATTTTCATAAGACACATTGGTCCAGTCCACATGCAAACATTGCTCATGTAAAATTAGCTCAATGGTCTATACGACAAACAAGAACTAAGGCAGTGAAATGGCGGTTGATCTGTAATGTAGGCGGCTAAGGAAAATGCTTTGAAGTTTTCAATTTTCGTTTCTTATAGATGTTTTGTAAATTTGGGTCTTATTGTTTTTGCTTGTTTTGTATAGCTGGATATAATTAATTGTTTTCATTCCTTGAGTTATAGGTTGGTATGAGGCTGACCACCCATGCTGTAGAAAATGGTTCACTTTGCCAATGTCACCCCTGTTTCAGGGAAGGTCGGCAGGAGTTGCAGGGTGTATGTCCATTTGAGATTTTTTTCGTTGTTGTTGTAGGTTCACATGCGGCATGTTTAAACGCAAACTTTTATGTGTCTGCTTGTGTGAATACATTAAATATGAATCCAAAATTGTACATATCTTTAATAGATTACAGATTATTAAAGATAAATGATGATACATCTTTGCATTTTAGATTATACCTCGACAACTTCGACCCTAACACGGTAAACGGTTTTGTTGCAATACAATTTTTCACCCCGTTTATTCTAAACTACTTGGCGCCGCCACTGCCCTCTCCCCCAAGTTATGATGTAAGAAGTACCTACTTATATACAGCACACATTACAATCTCGCCAGCTTCTTGTGGAGACGGAAGAATGCCGTACATCCTTCCCTTTAGAGGATCCCAAACATGTACACACTTATAGACGCGGGGGAATATATACCGTGGGCGAAAATTGAAATATCGCTTATAAATTCAAAATATACTAGTTCGCCTTATACCCTGTGTGAAAGCCAGACTCAGTATTGGAAATAGTTTGGTGAGAAAATTTAAATCTTTTTGGAATCGAATGTATATTTTCAAACTGTTAAATTACAATGGGGTACGAACATATTTTATTGTAAAAATGGAAAAGATAAAAATAATTCAGAATGGTTTGTACAAATGTAGAGAATGAATGATGAAAGACTGACGAAGAAAGTGTAGATGGATGTCGTGGTAGAGGAATACCGAAAAAGGTAAGGATGGATCAAATTTCTGAAATAGCGAATAAATGGGATGTCCAGTCATAATAAAAGGAGAAATTGATCTGGATGAAATGAAAGACGTATGTAAGGACAGAACAAAAATGGTGGTTGATCTGTAATATTGGCGGCTAGGGCTAGGGTTTCTCTCAAATAAAAAAAAAATATATAATTTTGTATATTGTCCTTACTGTTTATACATATTATTATTTGTTTATTTCTAAAATGTATTTTGTTGTGTATGTTCCTTGATTTATAGGTTGGTACGCGGCTGACAAACCATACTGTAACAAAATGGTTCACTTTGCCAATGTCACCACTGTTTCAGGGAAGATCGCTAAGAGTTGCAGGGTGTATGTTAATTTGAGATTTGGGTTTTTATATTGTCGGTTCACATGCGACATGTTTAAACGCGAAATTATACGTGTATGCTTATGGGAATGCTTCTTATATGAATGTTATATATCGTTGCAACTTAGATTAAAGATTATACATAGATCCAAAATCTTTGTAGCATCTTTTAAGTAATTCCACCCAAAAACTATGGCAAACTGTCTGTTTTGGTTTGGCAATTTTGAATGTTGACTCACCCCATGGTTCTGCAGATCGGCATCCCTGTGCGACCTGTGGAGAGACAGCTGGTCCTGCGCAGGCCTGAGAGACGCCAGCTGGCTGTAGTGGTGCTGCAGGGACCCTGCGTGGTGCAAAGGACCAAGTGCCTGGCCGTAGGGGTCTGCAGACAGGTACTCCAGGGGGCCATGGTTCTGTAAATCAACACAAGATTAAGAAAACTAAGTAAAAATATGAAGACATCTTCTTATGCGAGACTCTACACTATTTTTGCCCAGTATCGGGTAATCTCCACCGCTCCGTCGTTACCCTCCATTAGGTCGGTTAGTGAGCAGATTGTTGGGCAGGCTGGCTAGATCCGAAAATGATTCATTGACTGTTGAGCTCCGCATTCGCAGAGTGTGTAATTCTGATGAAATATCCCCCAGATCATCATGTTACAATGAGCTCTGCAAACACCTATTCTTGATGATGATGAGTTGATGATTTCTTTATAGCGCCGTTTCGTGATGTAGTCACTCCAAGGGCGCTGGTGCAAACGATGCCAGAAATTTGCTTGTCTTCAGTGCATTCCGGAACTTTCCATGGTCCTCTAGCTCTCTCACATGATGTGGCAGGTGGTTCCAGGCCAGAGGGCCAGCAACTGCAAATGCACGCTCTCCAAATAATGTGTTAACTCTTCTTATAGGTTCTTCAATTCTTGATCTTAGCCTGTTAGTGTCCTTCATACAGGCCACTCGAGATCCTATCGAAAGGCGGTAAGAAGATTGTGGTGTCTTAGGTTGCCCTGCATTCTATTAGCACTATCAATAAAGGAGAATCATTGCAAGAAGTGGTACGGGAAGATATGGATGTTTGACCTAAGGTAAGCTCTGTAAGGAAATAAGAACGTTTGTGGTGGATCAAAAATGACAGAGGTGTAGCTTTTGAGATGTTTGAGGTCGATTTGTTTGGATTTATGGTAAATATGGCTGGAATTCTAGACACTTTTGAAAGAAATTTGTACCGTAGATATGAGAAATATATGGATTCAGAACGATGGTGTATCCGACGCAACGATGAGCTGTAGACCATGTATCAGGTACCTAACATCTCCACACATATGAATCAAAGAATGCCCAACTAACGTCGGTGTTATAGCCGCGGGGATCAAGACAGGTTATTTGGAACCGGATAACGCTGGTTCGAATCCCGCGACGATAACTTCGACCCTGGTTCAACAGATGCCGTTGCATGCACACAAGCTTCTGCTTTCGCATGAAGACAACTGGACAGGTAAAATAGGTTGATGGATTGCATTCCTTTCCACAAATCTATTTAAAAAAAAAAAAAAAAAAACGGTTGCCAACCAGGCCCTGGTGCGAAGAAAAGCTTCGGGCCCTCCATAGCCCCCATCGCTAAAATTCACTCCCCCCGTTTTTCGCTTTAACTTTTGGGGCCCCATTCAGGTTGTTTGGGAGCTCAAAGGGTTCCCTGTGAGAAACTTTTATTTCTTAACTATCAGTGTCTTTATCTATAAAAAAATGTGGCTTTTTGAGTCAAAAGTCATCAAAAATAGACCATAAATTGTTCTTCAATATTTTGTTAAA